>JAOPGA020000059.1:0-124173 GCA_026419775.2 Acrasis kona
CACTAATTGTTCAACAACTTCAGAAATACGAGCAAGATCACTTGTAAAATAGGAGTAAGTGTTTTTTCTCACCAAATCACCTTGTGAATGAATAGTCCATTAAATCATCATACACAATATTGTAAAACAATTAAAATTATTTATTGCATCATTACATTTATTGTTTCTTTACAGCAGGTTTTCTGTAATATCTGTGTGGCACGAAAGGCATCTTGACGACAGTGGCATCATACATTGTGTTTCTGATGCTTACCTTAAGTGCTGTTCCGTCCTGTGAGTGTGTTGTGTCCACATAACCCATGGCAATACTTCTGTTGTCCATGCTGGGTGCTAATGTGCCGCTGGTCACGTACCCAATCTTGTTACCCTCTGAATCATGTACGGTGTAATTTTCACGAGCCACCATCTTATTTGTGTCAATGTTAATACCCACTCTCTTGATCTTGGTTCCATTTTGTAATTGTTGCACGATGATCTCTGCTCCTGGGAAATTCTTTTCCTCCTGACGTCTCTTCCCGATTGTAAAGCTCAAGTTAGCCTCGATAGGAGTGATCTTGTCGTTCATGTCATGTCCCATAAGGCACAGACCAGCTTCTAACCTCAAAGTATCACGAGCGGCGAGACCTGCCAAACGAACGCGTTCGTCTTGGAGTAAAAGTTTGGTTAATGCCACAGCGTGTTGATGGGGTACGCTAATTTCGTAACCATCCTCTCCAGTATAGCCACATCTGCTAACTTGGAGTTGTACGTCCTCGCCTAGTGCGGGTAGGCTCACGTCCAGACAAGACATGAAGGCAACATTACTCATGTTGTGTCCCTCGGGAAGGAGCGAAGCAACGACTTCGGTGGCGACAGGTCCTTGGATGGCTATTAAAGAGTGTCCGTCCATGAATTCGAAGGAGACGTCAGCATTTGGATTCTTTTGTTTGTATTGCTCCAAGCTGGATTTGATGTGAGCAACATCCTGGTCGCAGCAACCTGCGTTAACAACAACATAAAGTAGATCGTCGCTTTTACGAGTTACCATAGTGTCATCCATTATACCACCGTGCTCGTTTGTGAATTGAGTAAGGCGAGCGTGGTTAGGCTTTAGGTCTTTGATGTTACCGGGGACAATACTTTCAATGAAATCTGCACCATCTTTACCATGAATCCTTAAATAATGAGTTGTATGTTTGTGAACTAATCATACCTAATTTGACCCATGTGGGACACGTCGAAAATAGAGGCATTTGTGCGGCAATGATTGTGTTCTTGCTTCATTCCATCTGGGTATATCAATGGCATCTTCCAACCAGCGAATGGAACCATTTTGGCTTTATTCTCTTTGTGGAAATCAAACAAAGATGTTTGCTTGATTTCTGATGTGGCTTGTGAAGAGTGGCGGAAGATAACATTGGGCATACTGCGTAACGCTCTAATAGATATGCATCTTGTCGTTAGCATTATTATTTTGATTTGATTTTTTGTAATGAACTGAGACACTGGTTGTTGAAGACGCATCAATCAGTAATGAAGGGATGATACAATTTAAAAGCATGTGATTAAAATAAAAACTATTTATTATACATGTTATGAAAGTTATTCATTATAAATATCGTGTTCTCTATACACAGCTAATCTTAGCATGTTGCTCTCTTAGATCCACGAAAGGCGAAGTTGATGTGCAATATCTCTTGGTACTACCGCACCAGATTGTATGTCCTTGTATCATAATTTTAATTCCCTCGACGCACTTTGTAATCCAGTCTTCGGTTCCTGCGGTTTGCTGCTCAATCATCCTCAACTCGTCGATGTCTTGGTTTAGCATATCTAGCACTTTGTTTGAAGCATGGCTTAGCGGAATCTCCTCTTCAATCATCAACAACTTTAGCAGATTTGCACTGTTGGAATTACACTCTTTTTCGAATGAGAATAGATCGTTGGTGAAGGACATAACACGGTTGCATAAGAATCTGGCCCTTTCAATGTCTTGTGATTTTTTGTAAGAGAAGTTGTACATCACAGACAGAAGGTCTTGGCAAAGGAATGCAGAACTTGTGTACATTCTGATTTTTAGATATTMATYRAHTTGCAACTCTGACTGTGTTGGGTTGGATCCCAGAGCTCTCATCACGGTTCCAAGTTCCTTTGTTGATATCGCACCATCAGAGTCCTTATCAAACAACGAAAATGCTTCCTTGTACTGGGAAATCTTATCATCTGATAGTTTCGACATTGTTTGTTTGGTAGTTGACTGTACTTGTTAGCTAGTTGATAATCTGTGGCGGAATAGCAGGTTGAGTTCTCGGGAGATGATGCTTTGGTGACGAACTCAAGGATATTGACAATTTTAGAACAAGTTAAAATGAATTTATTCACAATGTTAAATATACTCTAGTTTGGTTTTAGTATGCTTCTTGGGTCCAACATGCGAACAAAGTCCTTAAGGGTCCACATGTGGGCTGGGCGTGTCAAGAAGAAGTAGAATATTGTCAATAGAATTGCACCCACTATAATATCCAACTTTAATAAAAGACTTGCTCCGCTCGTCCTCTTTTGTTTTACTTCTTGTTTAACTTTTTGATACTTCTCTGCATAGTAAGGATCGTCTTGCATAGATTCCTCACCAATTGCAGAGTTCAATACGTTCGCTTCATCTGGATTTTTCTTTGTACGATTTGTGAGTGTTGACATGGTTTGTAAGATTAGTATGAAGTTGATTGTAACTGCATAGATTTATTAGATATTAGATTGAATTAACATTTGAATAACTGAATATCTGTATTGAAACCTTTAGACTATAGTTTTAAATTGTATCTCAGAATAGTATTATTGTTGTACTTGAATTTGTAAGAGAGTTATTTTTAATACTCAACTATTTTAACGACAGTCATGTGAGGTGTTCATATAGTTGAAGGTTGAGACGTTTGATGAATCATAAGCAAGATCGCAGTAAACTTGATGTAAGTGGTCGTTACTTCAAGTAATGCAAATGATCAGATTCGGTTAAAATCTTGACAAGATTTACTTAAAAAACCCACAAAACATTGACACACGACATCGATAACACTCTATTGGAAAAAATTACCCCAAGATGAGACTCAATGTTCAACATTACACATACTATGCAACTTTATAAAAATGATGTCAAATACTGGGTACTTTGTAATATATCCACATTATTATTCAAACGATACCCATTGCCGCCAACAAAACTTTAACACATGTTTGGATTGGTTAAAATATAGTTGACAGGGCGAAAGCGGGAATTAAGGCGCAAAATAGTCTCGTTTGCGCCAAACCACATCTAAAAAAACAAAGAAACATGATTGAGCCAGGAGTCACAGCAAGGAGCAAGAGACTCTTAGACAGACTCACAAGGAAGAGCATGGCCATTGACAACATATTTGAACAAGAGAAGGCCAAGGTGAAGAAATCCAACAAGAAGACGACAAAGCCCAAACCAAGAAAACACGGACAGCCTCATAAACAAAAATGCACCACACGCTCCTGCCAAACATGTTCCATTCCTGAGGAGGAGTATGGTCGGGATGAAGATCTCCTTCAATGCCAAAAGTGCCACATGTGTGTGCATGTCCACTGTCAAGAACCCTCTCTTGAACACATTCCTACATTCCTTCGTCATGAGTGGAGATGTGAAGAATGCAAAAATTGCATTTTGTGTAATGCTTCTCAAGGCAAAGCGGGCGAACTTATGGTGTGTCATGCCTGTGACAGAGGTTTTCATATCGCATGCGTTGGTTTGAGCGACGCACCGAAAGAAATGTGGAAATGTCAAGACTGCTCATGCACAAAGCCTGTACAACAAGATGTGAGTGAATCTCTTGAAATACAAAGCAACACATTCTACGCCACAAAGATGGATCACACAGAAGAGCTCGCATCCGAACCATCCACTCTTGAGATGGAAGACAACCAAGTGGTTGAATCAAATTTCACAGCCAAGCTAAAGCAAAAGTTTGAAGAAAACACATCTGCGGTCAGAGATGAGGACAAGTTGTTACAAATCATTGAAGCCGAAGGACTATTGACTAGACAAGAATTGATACAATACAATTCACCCGTTACGTTGCCAGAAGATGACGACGAACCAATGTCGAAGCAAGACCGAGAGAACATGATGAACAACATTAAAAAACAAAGAGATACTTTTATGATTCTTAAAAAGAGGGACAGAAGAAACCAACTACTTCGCATCCGTACCTTGTATCCATACATTACTAACGAGGAGTGTATCCAAGCATTGACCATGTGTGAACAGGATGAGGACAGCGTAGTGAAACAATTAATTGACGCAAATACTTGTGTGGACTTTTTACGCCAAATACGTAAGGAGATCGCAATCATGAATGCGTCTGTCAAGTGTGCCATCAAACCAAAAGCAAGTTCAAATGTTGATTTGAACTCCTCCGTGGAAACATCCGAATCAAACTCTGAGCATTCAAGCAGTAGCGAAGAATGTGAGAGTGACCGAAAAGTCAGTTCAGAGAGTGAAGATGAAGATTTTAAACCAGAACCCACAACAAAAACAAAGTCAACCAAGAAAAAGGTTACAACAAAAACACCAGTTACAAAGTGCACCAGAAAAAGAACAACAAAGAAAGAGGAACCTTTAGATGACCAAAGAGAATACAAGGGCATGCACTTGGTTGCAAAACTAACCTTAAATGATGCCATGAGCGACACCGTTAGCATGAAGGGATGGTCAGAGGCACGTAAGAATGCGTTCAAGAAGATCAAGGACAAACCAAACACATATTATTATCGTTTCAACAAACCTGGAGAAGAACAAAGGAATGGAAAATGGACACCATCTGAGAGAAAAATGTTCTTTGATAGATTGAAAGAGTTCAAGCTGGACACCAAGAAGCCACAATGGGGTTTGTTCTCACAAACCATTCCAGGAAGAGTTGGATACCAATGTAGTAACTTTTACAGACAGCTAGTCTCCAAGGGTGAGATCAAGGATGACACGTATGGAGTGGACGAGAATGGACAAATGTACTGGAAGGTCAAATCAAGAAAAAGAAAGTCATCGGAAGACGATTCTCCCAGGCCACGCAAAAAGAAGAACAACACCGCCTCTTATGAGATGGAATGGGAAAGTGATGCAGAAACAGATGATGAAGTTGAAGACGGAAGCGACAACCAACTAGATACATTAAATAGAAAGAGCAGCCTCAGGACGTACAACAATCCGTTAGCAGGAAGCAAAGATGCCATTACGGGCGGAGACATTGTTGACCCATACTTGAGCAAATATGGTCATGTACTTTCCTACAAAACATGGGTTAAAGTGCTCACAGAGAATGTAACAAAGAAGGAGCAATGCCCATTCACCAAACAAACGTTGATGATGAGGGACTTGACAAAACTAACCGTCGACAATATCGAGAAATATCGAGATTTAATAAAAACTGCCCTGTAATTTATTTGAACTCTTGTGTTTTTTTCTTCAAGGTTGTGTTCTTTATTATAAACCACAATGTTTGAAAAATTGTCAAGCATGTGTGATAGACAACATATAATTGTGATAATGTTGACGTAATGATGAGCAACAGCACCGTTCAATGACATCTGATTATAAATGCAAACCTATCAAGTATTACCTGAGACTGTGTAATTTTACACATACAACTATATTAATTATTATTTTGTAAAAGTTATCACGAACTCTGTGGAAATTCGCAATGAGGTCTCAACTGTGGATAAAAAACAACGAGTAACATGATGGTTGAACAAAGTACTCACATACTCAATACAGAACGAGTAAAGAGGTGCAACATTTGGATGTATTACGACTTTCAAACAAACTGGGAAATATTTTACGAGTTGTGGAGCACTGAAGAAGTGCAAGATATACTTGAGAAGGACATGTATATTTGGTGCGACCGAGAGGCTGACTTTGTAAGAAAGAACGGGAGACTAGTTAAACCCACTTGGGTTCGAGGAGACGATTTATGGAACTACTCAAAAACAGATTTCCATGACACGCGGATTACTGCCAGGATAAAGAAACACATTGAAGCAAAAGAAGAGTTCTTATGTGAAGTTTATGGAGATTGCGAAGAGGAAGATTTTTCTATAGCATGCATACAACTCTATGATCAGTTCGAACCACAAAAAGGTTCATTGGAAGCCCAAATAATGATACAAGGCGCTAACTACTTAGTAAATACATTATATTATATAGCGGACAAATTATTCCCAAATCATTGTGTCCAGATTATAAGTGATTCACAAGAATGTATCGTTGTTGTTCCAGAGTTAGGTATTTTGTTTGATTTTATAAGGTGTTTTTTATCCGAAGAACATTTCAAGTTTTCAGATTTAGAGAATTTTCATGTCGCCAAGTCCAATAGGAAGAACAGTTAATTGTTTGTGTCCTATAGCACTACTCCGTTTATATCGTATTGTGTTAATCAGTACATGCATCAATTAAAAAACAAATAATAAAACGTATTTATTTAGATTTTCAAAAGTTGATCAACTTTTTTTAGCAACAGAGAAAGAGGCTGGCCTTATTGCTAACGGTTGTCGTCCTGAATTACTGTCTAAACACTGTGTGTTCATGTACTCCAGCCGTAGATATACATCCTTAAAGTCTGGTCTGTCTTGTGGTTTCTCCTCCCAGCAATCCATCATTAATTGTACGTACATTAATTCTACATCAGAGAATACATGTTCATAGTCTAATGGAAGTGGAGGCCTTTGTTTTTTAATGAGCACGTTATCTTCGATATATTTTTTAGAAACAATATTATAGGCATGCCTCTCAAACAACATTTCGTACATGATTATAGCAAAAGAATAAACATCAACTTTGTTTGTAGCTCTAAAGGAATTGCCGCCGCTTAGCAATTCAGGGCACATGTATCCTAAAGTACCACCAGAAAAAGAAACACCAGTCATGAGTGTTGTGCCAAAGTCGCAAATCTTTGCAGTGTCCATGTGTTTATTTAAAAGAACATTTGCAGGTTTCAGATCAAAATGTATCATTCCCTTCAAGTGTAAATACGCCATGGCATCACTCACTTGCAGCAGGATGCTAAGTTTACATTCCATTGTCATTGTTCTGTAAATGACACGAGTCGGTCTTGATTCTTTATCAGAGAAGATGACATCACTCACAATATTTTTCTTCTTCATGTGCACCACATCAGACAAACTTTGATGCATTAATTCAGTAATAATATAACGACTACCATTATCGACAGTAACTCCCACGAACATTACACAATGTGGATGATGAATTCTAGCAAGAGTAAGAGCTTCTTGACGAAAATCAGCTATCCCAGAATCATTTACGTTCGTAGTTAACATTTTTATGGCCACTGGCGTGGTGGAGTTATATCTACCTCTAAACACAACACCATATTGACCCCTACCTAGTTTATCTAAAAATATCACATCGTCGAACGAAATAAAATAAGTGTCCGTCTGTTTAATGGCATCGACGGCAACATCCTGTAATGGAGTGGCTGTGTCATACAGCAAATTTTCTTTATATTCTACAAGTACATCATCAAGGAGGCTTTCAAAGGCCTTGTGTTTGCTATTTAGTTTTTGGGCTCTTAAACAAATAATAGCAAAGCCCAAGGCAACACAAAGAAAAGTAACACAAATTACTGGAAGGATTACCGAAATCAAAAAAATTTCGGAGGGATATTCACAATTATCACCATGCCACCATTTATTATTATCAAAACATGAACAAAGATTCGGAGCCAAGCACAATCCATGACCACTGCATACATTTGTATCATTGAGATGAAGTCCACCACAATAAAAATTACTACAAAATGGTCCCGAATAACCAGACACACATTCCTTGGCAATCAGGTAAGTAGTGTTCCAGGCACCATAGTACAAGGATTTGGGCTCAAAGTTCGCGTCCACCAACATGCTTGGATGAATCGGAGTGTTGTTGGCAACATCTCCTCCATAAAACACCAAGGATCCATTTACAGAAATAAACAAAGTGTTACCCAAATCAGGGCTTATAATACTTTTTACTTTATTAATATCAACATTTTGAATTTTTATGTTTTGAGCTCCCTCACCATCAATGGCACGGATCGCTCTCGTTCCATTAAGCGTCTCCACGATCAAATAATTCATCATGCAAGTGCCGTAGATTCGAGTGGCATTAAGAGAAACAACGGTAGAATACCTCTCTACAAACGACAATTCATCAATAACGATGACATCGCCGGTCACATCCAACAAGTATTGAGTATAGAAGCCACTCTGGACGTTTACAATGGTTTTATTTTTTAAAATTCTTTCCATGGTTTTATATCTCCACAAACCACAAATATAAACAGATCCAGATTCAAGCAACATGATGCTACTCGTACCACCTGCGGATATTGTAACAACACGATTTGGTTTATTTACAAAAAAAACAATATTAGGATAATTTCTATCTTTGACAGTTCCATCTCCTAATTGGTTGGCCGTGTTCGCACCAAACGTATACAATATTTGGGTGTCGTTGGCGCTCGTTACAACCATGGTGTGTTGTTGACCGCAACTAACCATGATGACATTACTTACGCCCCTACACAGCACCGGAAAATTTTGAAATATATTGGTGCGATCTCCTAGTTGACCGAACGAATTGCCGCCAAAAAGATATAAATTGAAACGATGATCAATCACTGCCGTGTGATATTGTCCGGTGCTGACCTCTTTAGGAGCAATGTTGGGCACTAATGTCTGGAGTCGATCTTTGATTCCGATGGCCAATTGATTCCTCAGGTTGAATCCCCATCCCCATAAATTATTATTGTTGGTTAATGCAAATACGAAATTATTGCTGCAACTAATCTCCTTGATGCCGTCCTGTTCGTCTTTAATGTCCAACACATCGATCATCATGGGCGTGTCAATTTGACCCGACAGTCCTGAACCCGAACCCGACTGACCCGTGTTGATGCCCCATGCGACGGCGTCTCCATTCATGTTGAGTGCATATGCGTAGGAACACATGACGACTGACTGTGGATGGAATCGCGGAAGTGGTTGTTGTGAGTGTTCGGGAACAATGTAAGAATCTCCTGCTTCGTCGAAAATGATAATGTTTGTTGGTAGGGTTGAGTTGATGAACAGGCTTGATGCGGCGCGCGTCAAATTGTAAGTTATCGTTGCGTTGTTGGATTTGTCGGATCCAAAGGACACGTAGTGGAACAGCGTTCCTTCGTTGTTAATGTATGCAATGTCATGTGTATCGCGCTGAGCGATCGTTTTATGTGTGAAGGCCCTTAACGATCCAATAACGTTAATTCTGTTTATTGGTTGTTTTGTAGATAAATTTTGATCCCAAACTATTAATTGTGTACCGGTGTAACCAACAAGTATTCGCGATGGACATCTGTTCCGTATGGATAGAACTGGAATCTCGTCGAATAGTAAAGTAGGGATTACCTGCTCTTGTAGTGTCCTGTTTCTAAACCATACAAAAATTTTCCCGCTGGTCGAAAGTCCCGCTGTCCAAGTATATCCTACCAAGATGGATGTGATGTTTTCGTTCTTTGGTGAAGTTAATTTAAGGGGTTCGAATCCAATCTCTTGTCCCCAAGTGTAAATTTGACCAGAGGTTGTTAATACCGAGCCATGGTTACTGCCCGCATCAATCATGCTTATCTGTGAATCAAACTTCAGGTCCATTTTGACTGGTTTCTCATGCATGAGGGGTACATCATTTCCGTACAATCCAACACGATTATCCGACCATGAATATAATTTCATCAAAAGGTGTTCGCAGTCTTTTCCATATTTATACCATACACAAGTCTTTCTTTGTGGCTCTTGTGTGTTTATTGAGTGAAATATGAGCAGTATGAGAATAACACTAAACAAACGATTCGAACATGTCATAAACATCTAATCATCTCCTGCGATTACAAAAAGATATTCACTCTGTCAACCACAACTTCTCCCGCCCACAACGTAATTTGAATGTAACGATGGAACTCAATGATACAAACAAAGATGACATCAACTCAAACATTTCAACAATCAATGCAATTACAGCAGATATACCTTATGGAAAGACACTTGGATTTCTAAATGCTTACAGAAGAAGAACACATTGGATCGTTTATAATATTTATTTCCTTATTCAAATTGGGATATCTATACCGCTGATGTTTCCGCCTAATGTACTTTGGGGTGACCTTTTTTCAATCATCTTTAAATGGAGTTATATAATACGCACATTAGGATTAGAATATGCACCTTACAACGTTTACTATTATTTGAATTCAGTTTTTGCGATTTTGTACCTTATTACGTTTGTAGTGTTTGGAATTAGCTACACAGCATACAACAGAGCAACACAATTTCGCATAACCCGCAATATCGTTGTTTGGATTTCAACATTATTATCGATCTTCTACCCATTTATAATTTATTGTTACACCATGTTTTGGGATTGTAATTTATCACAGAGCCGACTTAACAGGTTTCAAACAATGAGCTGTTACGACCAAAGCAATATAGTGTTTGGATTGATTAGTGCTTTTATATTGTTTTCTCAAAGCTTTTTTATTGTAATACACGTGATTAGTATAACTGATATGACATCTGGTAGTCAATCATCAGTCTTTTCTATAGATCGCTTCTACATTATACTTTATGAAAGGTTATCACAACTAGTGATATCTTTGCTTTATCACTTAATACCAAAATATGCAGTTTGGCCGATACCTTCCCTTCAGATTGTTAGTAGCGCTCTGATGGCGATTTCGATGGCTTATTATTTACCTTTTTATAACAAACATACAAATTGCTTTTTCTTCTCTTTCGTCGTTGCGAGGTTGGTTACCTCAATAGTTGTTCTCATAACATCAACAGTAAATTACTATAATCCGACTTACATTGTTGGAACGACTCTGTCCGTTGCGTCTCTGATTGTGTTTTTGGTTTGTCTTGTAATATCCTTCATTGGACTAGAAATATATATTTATTGGATATCTAGACAAGTTCAACACGCTGAAGATTTGCTTGTTGCTTCCTCTAATAGTGACAATGAATTTCCTACAAACTTGAGAAAACAAATTAGCGTGAGAGCTTTGGAATTCGGTTTGAAATTCGCACTTGGGAGTAGGCAAGATACAGTAGTGCAACAACTCGACAAAGTAGTCAAACTTGCAGCGCTACAAAACTTAGATTCTTGTAAATTATCAATAACTAGGGCTGTAATGCACATTTACTATGACGAAGGGAGACAGAGATATGCTTCAACATGCTTGATGCATGCATTATCGTTTAATCCAAGTTTGGTTTCTCAATTTGATATTGCCCTGAGGATGCAGGATCTTGAGAATGAACTTGGCAGTTACAAAATACAAAAGAGAGTCAACCACAGGCTACACCTGGCCAAGAGGAAAATAGCCGAAGTAAATGCCCATGCCAAGCAATTCTGGGGGACAATTTTCGAATCAAGTGACCACGACCTGTGTTCAATATTAGAATCAATGCACTCTAAAATGAGAGATTGTGGTATGATTGTGAATGATTTGGCAACAGAGTGTCCAAAGCTTTCTAAAGTTATGGAACTAAAGGCAGAATACACAAGAGACGTAAAAAGGGATTTTTATAAAGCTGCAGAAATTCAAGACGTCGCAGATAAACTTAGACAAGAGGAAGAGGTATGTGAAGTGTCGAATAATATTGTAACTTATTATGTAGGAGCTTGCATCCAAGAGAAGAGTTGCATTTACTCAATCGTCCCTGTCCATACCACCCCAAACACCAAACAACAAAAGACAAGGAGACTTTTTCAATAGTAAAAACCAAATAATACCTGTTGAGGAATCTGATGCATTTGAGAACGAAGACTCACATCAATACCAAGATGAAGTTTTTGATGTAGAGAAGTACACAGAAGAGTAATTTTCCACATCACAATAATCTAAAATTGTAGAAACAAAAAACAGTTGAACTCCACTCAGAACCAACGCGTTGATGAAACCGTAAAGTACAGAAAATCCATTTTACGAAAGAATCATCATTTTTTGGCAAGATCGATATTATTCCTGTTCGTTGCCCTCTTTATGCTCCTTTTAGTTGCATCAATCATTTCATCACAAATAGCCATCGTAATCAATAACGTCCAAACGCAGTTTGAAGCATGTCGTCTCCAATCAAACAGTTATACTGTTCTTGACCAAATGAGATACAATCAATTCCAATACAGGTTGACCAACACAAGTGATCCTCTAATCTCCACAAGAACAGCTCAAATACAACAGGATATCACACAAACTGTTTCAGATGTACCGGCATCAAGCTCATTCACATCACAACTCTACTCCTTCTTTTCATCAAGTCCAGAACCTCGTCAATCGGAACGAACGTTATATGACTTTTCAATTCAGCTACAAAATACATTGAGTCAATTGGTTGCATATCCCATTTTGAATGAAACAATGTAAGTAAAACAATACGTCAATGATTCTAACACTAATAGATCAAACAACAACTTTTTGTTGTTATGGAACAATCGATTGACATCCCTCAACAATTATCGATCCTACTGCAACGATCTCACTGAATCATACTTGACCTCATCACAGTCCAATCTAGCAGGTTTAATATCGATATACGTTATTGCAGCCGTTCTACTTTTACTTGTACTTTTCACATGCATACCCATACTATACTGTATATTCACATCAAGAAGAAGGATGTTAAATGTACTTAGGACCATACCAAAGACCACCATCAAGTCCATACATTCAACCATCAGCAATCCACCACAAAACTACAAATTACACACCAAGAGGTTTGGCTCTAAACACAAGATTACATGCTCATTGCTATTATATGCTTTGGGTTGTGTGTTGGTTTTGATTTGCATAGCCATAGATGGAGGTGTCAAGATCAATGCTCACCAAAAGACTTATCGTCTGGTCAGGAACGCAGCAACATTGAGCGCATCGCTAAGAAGGATTAGTTTTGAACTAGGAGAACTCACACAACAAACAGTAAGAACATTTCACACGAAAAAAATTAATCCTTTTTAGAGTTTTGATCAATTATCAAGTACTTCGTTGGACGTTACACCAGAAAATATTACTTTACAGATCAACTCAGCGAGGATGTTGTGGAACTCAATACGTTTTGGAACATCAAACAGTGCTTCATTGTTGGGTCAATCCACTTTATTAGACCAGATCATACAATCGGATACATTATGCGCTCCCTCCGCTGGGAAACTATCATCTCCAATTAACGATGATCGCAACGTTACCATCTCCAGGTCACCAATGGTTTATGATTTTACATTATCCTGCATCAGCATGAACACATTATTGGAAACCATCTTATCATCAAGTACTTTATTGGTTACAACGTACCCTACATTGAGCCCATTGTCAAGATTTAATCAAAGAAATCAAACTTTTGTAATGGTTGACCTGATGAGATATCGCATTGAAGAATCCATCATTTACTTTTTTTTCAATCCTTCGTTATTTGTTTCTGGTTTTCAATTTTGGTATGTCTGTGTGTTGGTTTTGATTTTTGTAAATGTTCCATGCATCATTTATGCACTTGTCCACTTCCACATGTATATTGCTGTTAGTCACCAAATACGTAAAATGATCATGTATGTTCCTGATAAAGTTATTGATGACATTCCGTCCCTTCGTAAATTTGTGATGCATGATTTGCGTTGGAGAACGATGCTAAAAACTTCTAGTGATGTTGTCGTCGATGATGAAAATAAAGAATTAAACTTTGATTATGGTGCCACTAGTTTATTGCAAATTACACAAGAACCAATGTTAATTTGTGATCAAGAAAAAATCATCATGAATGTGAATTCTGCCTTGTGTGAAATGTTTTGTTATGAGGATCAATATGAGTTGCTTGGTAAAGTCTTTGATGATGTTTTGTTAAATCACACGAATCTCGAATTGCCCACCTCTCACATGCAGTCAACGCAAGTTGGTGTCAAGAAGGATAATGTAACATTCCCAATAAAGTTGTGTATTAGTATGTTCGACTCTAGGGATGGCAGTCGAATGGCTTCTGTTTTATTCCTTGACGACAGTGAACACTATAATCAGTTGAAAATTGAAAAAGAACGCTCTGATAAATTACTTGCTAGTATAGTACCTCTAGCCGTTGCTAATAAAATGAATAGCGGCGAACAGTGCATCGCCGAGTCTTTTCCTGATGTTACTTGTTTACAATTAAGACTGACTGATTTTGATGTCCTATCCAGAGGCATGTCCGCTCTTGACACCGTTCAGATGCTGGATGCATGTGTCGGTGCTCTTGATGATTTGTGTACAACGTACGGCTTGGAAAAGATTTTGAAAACAAGTACTGATACATACTTTTGTGTCGGCGGCATGCACGGTCACGATAAGGAACACGCCTTGAGAGCAGTCAAGTTCGCACAAGAAGCTGTAAAGGCCATCAAGGAAGTTTCAGACTCTCTTAATGTTTGTATCGGCATCCACACCGGCTCTATTATGGCTGGAGTTGTTGGTAGGACCAAATTTTGTTATGATGTTTGGGGCGAGACTTCAGAGATGACACGAGTATTATGCGATTCTTGTGAAGTAGGTAGAATCTTGTGCAGTGACACCGTTCAGTCGAGGTTGACTGACATCCACTTTAAAGAGCACATGATCAGCATCATGATGGACGGATATGAACATGCTACCATGAAGGCCTATTTGTTATGTACTGAAGAAGACCAAGTAGAAGACACAGATCAACCAATTCAAAGACAAACCGAAGAAGCATACGAACCCATTACACAACCACCTACACCAATCCTAAGAGATTATGAGCAGAGAAGTTCTCCATTATCCAGGCCAATCACTCCCATCCGAACAACATTGGGCGAACCAAATAAAAACATAGCAAAGAAGACAGGATTACCTCCCTTGAGAAGATATAACAATGTTGAAAAAAACAATTTAGATGTATAAATTAAGAATAAAAATGTAAAATACAAGTTTAATGTTTGTGTGTGATTTTTAGAATTTCTCTCATGTTTGATTGTCCATCTGCTATTTTGTGCACAGTGGAAATGTTCATTTCTGCTTTATCCAAAACCATGCTTTCGAACTGACGAACTCCTCCACCACATCCAAAGTAATAAGTCTGAAATTTTAATGTCAGATAGGTTTTTTAAAATTACCTTTGCTGCCAAGTAAATCACTCCATCAGGTTTCAACAATCTCTTCATGTATTTGTACAGTTTCGAATGTGAACTGCTAGAGTATAGGGTGTCGGAAGTTAATATCAGATCGTATTGATCGCCTCTCTCATCTTGATATTCCTAAGTTGTGTTAAAAAAGTTGACAACTCGATTTTTACCTCCAAAAGAGACCAGTCCCCACTGAAAAATGAAGCACAAGAGGCTAGTCTTCCGTCTTTATCATTAAGCACCAAGTTAGGCATTGTTAGGAACTTTACTACTTCATCATTGTAGTCTTGGAAATGTGATTTTGTACCGCGACCCGTTATCAAGCAATATATACCGGGTAGACCGTGGCCGCAACCAACCTCAAGGACTTGTTTGTTGTCGACCTCAATTTTTTCATCAATGAGGTATTGCACCAAGTCCACCGCACATTCCCAAAGTTTGAAACCACCCTCATACACGCCGCTTATTAAATCAGTTTTCTTCAAGTCTCCCGCAAAGCTGCACTGTTCATTGTTTAGCTGTTCTTCTGCTTTAATTGTGAGCTTAGTCATCGATATATGTTCCTTCTCCTTCACATGAAACGATACAACCTCAGTGTGTGCTTTCGGCAATAATTCACTTCTTATTAATTGCTAAAACTTTATAAATCTTCAATAACATGTACATACAAGGTGGTCACTAGATAAAATGTTCTCTTCCGCCTCACGAACAGGTCCATCGTTTCGATCTTTGTAATCCTCTGCCTCTGTTAAAGTGCGACTCACGACGCTCTCATCCTCATCAATCTCAAAATTGAATGAAAATTCAACCTAATTTTTGTTATTTGCAGTTAACATGAATAACCCACTTTGTCGTCAAAGTTCATGTTCATGGTTTATTGTTTTGTAAACAAAAAAAAAGAGTTGGCATAACTCCGAATGTGGCTGCATCTCGTTTAGTTGTCATGTCCGGAGTTGAACTTACTGAATAGAAAATACACCAGTATATCATAATGATGATGAAGATCCAAGAATGATAACTAATCAATATCCTGTTCAAAAATTAAGAAGTAAATCAGTGGGAGATATAAACAGAATAAAAAATAATGATGATAGTGATCAAAAGAAACAAACTCCAACCGTTCATCAAAGATATGAAAGGATAGAGTCTCATCCAGATACTCTCAAACAACCTTCTTCTAATCAATATGGTCGTTACTCTTCGTCGCCTCGCTTCAATTATATAATCCACTTATACCATCAAATAGACCCGAACAAAAACTATTTGATGGTAAAAAGAGGTCCCACTTTATAGATAACAATCAACAACATCACACCTCACTCTTCTTCTCATTTTGAAAGAATAACAACAAAACCAAAAACTGAACTTAAGACTTGAATATCTTTGTGAAAGATTCTAAAATCTTGTCTGCATAGAAATTTTTAAGATATGGAGGCATTTATTTATTCACAAACAATTTCATTCTCACAACTGACACTGTCCTGTCCATCATTTCTTGTTGTCGGTAAACCGAAACAATTTTTGGTTGTGACGAACAACATTTTGAGGTATGACATTCGAGTGATGGAGTGACAAGTTACTGGCCATTAAAGCATATCATGGACCATTGGTAACTTTTTAACACAAAACAAGAATGGGTTCAGGTACTACTTGGTCTGAGGACAATAATGAGAGGCTGTCATTTGCTTATAACTTCCTGGGCATTAGAGATAAGCAACTTTTACAAATGTTTGTCATTGGTGAGAGCGAGAAGAGATTAAAGGAATATGTGAGAAATGCCACTGGATCGATGTTGGTTGCAGTAGATGCCAAACCAAAGTGTGGAGTGGACAAATCCTTGGGTGAGAACGCAGTTAGAGACCACTTTGATGAGCTCTTAAAACTTTACAAGACAAAAAGGGAAGCCAACATTTCCTTCCGTGATGATGCAGCAAAGCACTATGCACCAAAAAAAAGGCATCTAATGTATGGGGCAAAATTGACACTTCCTATGAACCATTAACTGACGATGAATCGGACAGTTTTGAGTATTCACAACTTAGTACGTGCCAATACTTTCGTACCACTAATAGCTAGGTTTTAAGCAGAATGACATGCACATCACTGCGAAGAACATAGTTGAGGGTGCCAGAAAGAGGAGGAAGTTTACAGCCTCAGCATATTCAATAGTTAAAAGAGCTTAAAATAGCCGCCGCTCTGAGTTACTAAAGTCGACGTTCGATTATAGCTGGATGATCGAGCTCATGGACAGGTACCAATTTTATTACAATGGGTATGTGATTCTTTGATAGTGTTCTAACAAATCTAGAAACGTAGCAGTAAATTTACAGTTTTGGAAAGAAAGTCCTGCCTATGACCTTTACTGCACCAACGGTACACAAAGCATTATCTTTTTGTTCGAAAAAAAGGTCAACGTTGACAAAAAGAACGCTTGTTTTGAGACATTTGACGGTCATGACGTCTTGAGGGTTATTGTGGGACGAATGGTATTAACCTGCGCTGCAATCAACAACCCAGCAACAACGAAAACGTACAGACTAGGTGCTGTAATGACACGAAGCAGCTTTCTCTTTATCAAGCTGGCAGTGTCCATAGACAGGAACAGAACCCTCGCCAAATTCGACTGTGGAAGGAGCAGCCTCTGCATACGTCATTTTGAAGGACTATTTTGACTACATGGTCAAACCAGAAGCGCACTACAATACAAAGAGGTTGGTTGTTGAAGGATACTTAAATGAGATCGATTTCACGCTTATCACGACGCAAAAACAGTACAACGCTGTTTTCTCCCCTGGTTCAACCACATCATCAAATGAGTTCATCAGGAAAAGGAAGACACCAGACCAGGTAAGTAACGACTCACATAGAAAAAAAAAGAAGAAGGAAGAAAGTGATACCGAAACTGACTCATCTTCCAAAGAAAAAAAGAAGCAAGAAAGAAGCAGAATAGGAAGTCTTTATAAAGTAATAATAAACGTAATACATAGACTATGCACTACTCCCGTGAGGGCAAATAATGTGCAAGTCAAGGTGTGGTGTTGTTGTAGGATGGCGTCGAGGTCCATCTGGAGGGAGCGGCGGAACGGTTGGAGGAAGAAGATGGGGCCCTCATATCTGGATTTCTTTCTTCTTGGCCTGGGTGAGTTTGTTCCACTTTTGAGGTCTCTGTTGTAGAATTGATTGTGGTATCGTGTAGAATATCGACGTTTTTTTCGGTAAAGGGAACCGTATGAGTTTATCACCAATGCAGTTATCAAAGACCGTGTGTGTGAGGAGTATCGGTTGGCGGTCGGAGTCGTGAAATGTAATAACCTCGCACGAATTTAATACCCTAGAAGTGACTGCTGTCACGTTCGATATCCGTTTAAAAATATAATCAATGCAGTTTTCCGGAGAATGTGGGCGAGGTTGTTTCCGAAGAGAGGTGGAATTTGTCCATCAGATTGGTAAGGCGTTGTGAAGAATCATCAATTTCGACGTTGAAATCACCGGAGATGATAATGTCGTGTCTTTTCAAACGTGCTCCTGTAGTCCATTCTTCGATTCTTCTTGTTCAATTCCCAATGATTCTTGGTTCGAGGTGGTACTGGTATGGCTCGTGGGGAGATATGCACAGACAAGGGTGGTAGGGTGGAGTTTAAGGTTAACCGAAATACATGCCGCTCGACCTTCGTACGTAGAGTTCGTCTGGGAGACGGTAATTACATTGTTTCGGAATCTCTTTTTGATGATGTTTCTTTTTGTTTGTTAGGCCATGTCCTATACATATTTAGCCGAGTTTTTCGAAACTGTGTTGGAGAGTGAGGAGTTCCGAATGGAGGTGGTGGGATTCTTGGATGCATAGAATGTCAACATCATATCGAGTGAGAGTTGACAATGTTGTGGAGGCGGTTTGTCAACGGTGGTTTGGTGGAAATAAATTTACCGTTGGCATTCCAGGCGATGGTGATGAAATCTTTAACCATTCTTAATGTGGGTGGCGTCGTGTTGTTTGATTGAAGCGCTGCAAATAGTCCCCTCATGCATGTTGAAATGTCGGACATAACTTGTTTGGTGTTTGACATTGTTCCAACCATCATTGAAATTGATGATTCCATCGAGAGGATCCTATTTTGATAGGCTTCACTATGATCTTCCAAAAATTGAATTCTCTCATGGGATTCTTTTTCGGAGCGATCGGTTGTTGGTAAGTCGTGCTGGGTTTGTGTATTCGATGCTGTAAATTTCTGCCTAATAGAAAAAGTATCTTCCGTGCTGTTAATTTTGTGGACAGATGTCTCAACGAGAACCCTTTCTGCTTTCTTGCCACGTCTCTTTCTGTGTCTCCTCTTTTTTGTTTTCAAAGTAAGTGAATTGGTTTTGTAAACATCGGCGATGGACGCGAGAGGTTGTCTCGTTAATGTTCGTTGGAACTATAGCACTAAGAAGGCACATTTTTAATAAAAGAAGCAACAAATACAAAATAAAGTTTTAATACTTGTGTTCCATCTAAGTTTGTCAGTCGCGCATGCTTCTACTAGACTTTGCAGGTGGACGTCATTACAACAGAGACTCGCACAATACAAAACCTTTAAACACATTTACGACCCAGTTAAGGAAGCCTTAACTAGGTCTTTAACATCACCCACCTTGTTTGTTCAAATCAACTCCAACATCAGAAAATCTATTAATGTTGGCACCACTCTTTCTCTCAAGTTTCTTTCCGACAGAGGCGACACCTTTTACAAGGTATTTTCGTTCTTCTTTGTCTTTCTTCAACTTTTCACGTAGTAGCTCGCGCTCAGATTTTTCCTTCTTCTGCCTCTCCTGTGCTTCTCTTCTACTCTTTTCCATCTCTAAATCTTTTCCGTCCACAGTTTTATCTGCATTCAAACTATTTTGAATAATCTTGAGAGCAGTTTCAAATGTTTGTAAGTTAAAAGAAGACTCAGGTAGCGTCAAAACATTTTCATCTCCGTCGAAAATTTCAAATCCAAGAAGGTACAACAGTCCCATGGCATTTTCATATCTCGCGATCTTTTCAGAAACTTTCGCGTTGGTAAGTGGTATCTTTTTAAACTTTTGTTCGTTGGGCTTAGTAATAATGTTATTGATTACTGACTGCAAGAGTTTGACAGTATCAATTGGTAATATCTCATCGTCTCCGTTAAGCAGGCAGCTGACCTGCTCTGAGACTGACATTGTTGGTCTAAATTTGATGAACTTCGGATTCAGGTTGACCAACAAACTTGAATGTTCAAAAAATGATTACAACTTATGGCAAGTTTTGCTTGACTTGCAGGTTTTCACGTTGTTTGAGCTCTCGTCTTCAATAATGTTCTCAATGTCCTCAATGATGTTCTCAACCTGCTTTGCATGCGAGTTGAAATCCCTTGTATCCTGAAGTATTTTTTGTTTTATCAGGCTAAATGACTCGTTGTTTTGGATTTTTTCAAGGGCTTCAACTCGCATATCCAAAGATCGCGCTTCTTGTTCTTTTGAGACTTTCCATTGTTAGTTTCAACAACAAAGTAAGATAAAGTTTGTCGAAGCAAGAATAAAGTTATTTGGAGCAAGAATAAAGTTTGTCAAAGCAAGAACCAATCCATCGGAGCAAGAATAAAGTCTTTCGGAGCAAGAATCAATTCATCGAAACAAGAATCTTTTTTACAGGTTTGAGCAAAGACATCATTAATTAAGACAAAACACAATCCTGTAATTGATTGGCCTTAGAGATGACAAAAGTCCCGCAGGCATTATGTGATCTTTTCGTTCGGAGCTATTGTTCCGTAGGAGGAGCAGTTTCCTTTTTGAAATAAATAATCCACCGTAAAAGCCATACAAGCAATGGGCCGTGGTACGGTTATGCTAGCAGTGTGCTGCTTCTTGGTTATTGAAATTGTATCTGCAGCGCTCGTGGCCCAGTACAACTTCTCCGAACAGTCAGGCAACGTCATAACAGACAGTATAGGAGGTTATAACGGTTCATTCTTTACAAGCTCACACACTTGGTCTACACTAACATACAACAACCCGACCTCATCATCTCCTTACACTCTTTCGTTTTTAGGAAACGAGAATGGATATGCGACACTACCCCCACGTATTCTCGACACCAATCAACCATGGTCAATTGCGCTATGGGCCAGAGCAGATGCATACGATTCTTGGCAGACTTTTGTAAGCGTGGATATATATTCGGACCATAGGTACCCTGACCTTGGTTATGACGTCACGGGACTTTACTTTCAAATGAATTCAAACACCAAGTCTTTTTGCATTCTTGCATATCAAACGGGTGCTTGTGATGGCACAGGTACTACATTTCAAAGATTTGGAGATTGGTTTCATTTAATTGCCACATTTAACCAAACTCATTTATCACTTTATGTAAATGGGAACTTAAAGGCTCAAACTGCTATTTCTTATGCTCCGCTTACTAGTAACGGAAACTGGATTTTGGGTGCTTCTTACTTTTATAATAACAGTACTGGCCGTCGCGACCCTTCCTTTGTATCCATGATGAACTTACAAATGTATAATCATAGTTTATTGGCATCTGATTCCTTCTTGCTGTATAACTCCTCAGTTGCTGTCCCTAATAAAAACTTTGGGGCAATTTACCCATTAAATGATACGACCAATAGCGTCGTAACAGATTATAGTGGTTATGGATATAACGCATATGCGGCAGGTAATAACCCATCTTCTATTCTTATGAATCCATCTAGATCCTTCGTAAGTATGAATGGAGATGGCTATTTTGTGATCAATCAGACCACTCCTTTGACAAACAGTAAAAGCTTTTCTGTAATGGCATGGGTAAAGCCTTCTAATAGCTATACAAGCATGGCTTTTTTTAGTGCCGTTCATTCCAGATATTCTGCTTTTACAATGATACAAGGATCGGATGGCTATTTAAATTGGTACTTGAACTCTGGATGGAGAAGTTATACTCAAGCCATTTCTCTCTCTAAATTAACTCCTAATAAGTGGAGCCATATTGCAGGAACATATGATGCCTTGAATAGCATCGGAACCCTCTATGTTAATGGAGTTTTCCAGAGGAGCATTAGTTCCGTTTGTACTACCTTAACAGGTCAATTATTCATTGGAGCATCTACCTATGAATACCCCACCACGCCTGGTAACACTGATTATTTACACGGAAGTATTTCTAATGTACTTTTTTCTCAATCTCTGTTCAATCAGGCGCAAGTTGCTCAAAATATGAACAACTTTACTCCTAATGAATTTAATTTGGGCACCATTGTTATAGGTCAGGTAATTAGTATATCTACTGGGTCTCTATTTCTTTCAGCAAGTCAAGCTGGTAGTACCTGTGGTGCTGCTTGGGCAGTATCGGCAGGAAATTTCGATCCCTCCGTCAGCTACTGGATTGTTACTAACCCTTTTGATGGCAATCCAAATTCTTTTTCTTTGAAGTCGTATACATTTGTTGATGCTTATATATCTGTTTGTGCAAGTACCCCTAATCAATTTGTTATTAAGAGTTATGCATATTGCACATCCAGCACTTTATATTCAACACAATCTTCTTATTCACCTTTACAGGCTGTCAATGGTCAGGCCAGTAACGTTTCTATAGTTTTAGACTCTGGCAATGAGTACTACCTTAAGGTTCAAAGTAATACTGTTTATATGGGTAAATATGATGGTTCGAGTAGTTTTAAAACAGCGGCATCATATACGATCCAAAATTTAACATGCTATGGAGTTCCTGCTCTCAAGGCTTGTTCATATCCAAATGGGACTTGTATTACTACAGATGTATGCAGCTGTAGTTCTGGCTACAATGGAACTAGGTGTCAATCGTGGTATTGTTCAAATGTATTATATAATTCCTCCTCTGTTTGTTCAGGAAATGGTTCTTGTATATCGCCAAATACTTGTAGTTGTAGAGCGAACTATTTTGGTAACAATTGCGAACAATATGGTTGTAATGGATTAATATCTAGCAACAATCAATCATGTGGAGGTGTAAATGCGACCTGTGTTGCTCCAGGGGTATGTGGCTGCAATATGGGTTATGTTATGTCAGGAGGAATTTGTCAGCCAGCTCCTACACCTACTCCAACTTCTACTCCAACATCTACCCCAACGCCAACTCCCACTCCTACACCTACTCTAACACCTACACCCACTCCTACATCCGCACCTACTCTAACACCTACCCCCACACTTACACCTACTCCCACTCTCACGCCTACACCCACACCTACTCTAACACCTACTCCTACATCCACACCTACTCCCACTCCAACTCCTACTCCCACTCTCACGCCTACTCCCACACCTACTCTAACACCTACACCCACTCCTACATCCGCACCTACTCTAACACCTACCCCCACTCCTACACCTACTCCCACTCTCACGCCTACTACCATACCTACACCTACTCCCACTCTCACGCCTACATCCACACCTACTCTAACACCTATATCTACCCCAACGACCACATCTACACCTACACCCACACCCACACCCACTCTCACTCCTACACCCACTCCTACATTAACGTCTACGCCCACACTTACGCCTACTCCCACTCTCACGCCTACACCCACACCTACTCTAACACCTACTCCTACATCCACACCTACTCCCACTCCTACGCCTACTACCATACCTACACCTACCCCAACCCCCAATACTACGCCTACTCTCACTTCAACTCCCACTACAACCACTAATCCAACGCCTACACCAACATTTATCCCATCGCCTACTTCAGCACCTACCCACACTTTAACACCTACTTTGACGCCATCCCAAACCTCAACTTCAACACCTTTTCCAACAACTACTCCAACAAGCACTTTAGTACATACAACTGGTTCGACATCTACATCGACTACTACTCCAACACTCGCTTCTACTTCAACACCTCTCCCAACACCGACACTAACACTATCACCTACTATTGCATCCACTCTAACACCTACCTCTACTTCAACACATATTCTCACGCCTACTTCATCTCCGACATCTACTCCAACATCAACTCCAACGCCAGCTCCTACTATTTTAACGCCTACGCTAACACCGACAACTAATCCAACATCAACGCCAACTTCCTCTCCAACTCCAACCCTTACAGGCTCAACGTTTTGGCCTACACCTATCCAAACCTCCACACCAGCTATAACAACAGCCCCAACTATAATATCATCACCTACTTCAACTCTCACACCTAATTTGGCAGCTACTCCAACACCTAGTTCATCTCCCACTTCAACACCTACACTCAACCCAACTCCCACACCTACAGCTACCACATCTACTTTAAGTCTAACTCCTACCCTCACTTCAACACCCACTTCTACCTCAACTCCTACAGTTACTCTTACCACAGGTCCTACCTCAACTGCTCCACCTATCTCACTACTTAATACTCCGACGCCATCACCAATTATAACAAACACCATATCACCTACTGAAATTTTGACTACTCCAACTGCACAAGTTGTGACCACTACTCCATCTAACAATCTAAGCCCTACAACTACTAGTTCTGATCTTTACAGCTTTAATTTTACACTTAGCTCTGATCTACCTGGATCCTCTAATAACTATGGACAATTTCAACAAAGTTATGTCAACAATCAATCAGTTGTTGTCTTATCCAGTACTTTTAATTCCACAACATCAATACAAAGAACAGCTTTGAAAACATTAGGTCCTTCTATATTGACCTCAAGAAAAGCATATGTAACCATGTCTTTATCATCTAATAGAAACAATTCTGCAAACTATATCGAATTATGGTTGTTTAATTCAATATCTTATTTTGTGTACAGTAATTTATTTATCGACCAGGATGGTAGAAGAAATATAAAGATACAAATAAAATCTTTCGGGTCAGATGTATCATCTATATCAAAAACTAGTTTTTGTGACTTTAAATTTTCTAAATTCTATACAATGTATTTATATTATGGCATTGTTTCTAGTAGTTTTGTTGCTCAAGTAGATTTGTATGATGGTAATTATCTACAGTGCAGTATACAAGCGAAGCCACTATCATTTGACAATTCATTTGCGTTGAAGAGTTTTTCCGTTTTAATCTCACAGAGTAATTATTTGCAAGACTCCAGGAGTATAGTGTCGACTAGTGATTCGGTGTCATTATATGCCATGATTACCGAAATAGGAATCATGTGCGCTTCAAACTGTACCTCATCTAATCAGTACTCTGATTCAGACTCAACAAGTTCGCCATCGATATCATCTATTATAATAATTGTTCTTTTATTATCCGCTTTTGCTTTTGGTGTAACTGTATTTGCAGTATCGATTCTTGTTCTTGTAATTTATAGGATCAAAAGAAAGAAGGTTACACCCATTGGC
This sequence comes from Acrasis kona, assembly GCA_026419775.2. NCBI lineage: Eukaryota > Heterolobosea > Eutetramitea > Acrasida > Acrasidae > Acrasis > Acrasis kona. Next base: position 25,535 of record JAOPGA020000059.1, read on the forward strand.
TTAGACTTTTTAAAATAAAAACTTTTCCTCACGTTCTTCATTGATATCCGAGTTCAAGATTATTTCAAAAAAGGTGTGGTTTAGCAGCAATTATTCAACAAAGGAATAAACAGAATATGATTAATTATAGAACAGATATGTTGAACAATGCTTTGTTTATGGTAAATTGGTAGATGTAACCCAGTTGCAATAAAGTATCCACGCACTACGTTTGGATAAGTACATACCAAAAACTAAAAAGGTTTTGGAGAGCCCGTCCGATCTCCTACCTACAACCTAGAGGACAGGCCAAATACACCTAGGTTTCGGTCATTTGGAATGATTCAACACGTATTGAACAGTTTCAAATCAAACCCATATACAAGCCGAGTGTTCAGTTTGTATTGAACAAATATAAAACAAAAGACATAATATAGATGAAGATTATCTATGAATGATACATTATGGTTCTTATTTATTGTAATTTGTACTGATGGTCTGATGGACGCGTAATAATTAGTTTAACCTGTGTCTTGTTGAGTAAATAATTGAGTGGTCAACTTGGCCCAAAACAAATTATGAAGTTTATTCAGAAGGTGTCAAGATTATGCTCTGTAACAAAAAATTTTATATGACTACCCGAATAATTAGTTCAAGAGGATACGTATTGTTTTGATGTGAACCTCTACGTTTTGATGAAGCGAAATTGGAGGTCATAATTCCGATAAAGTGCCATACCAATTCCACCACCACTCAAGAGACAAAACACCCTTGTTTTGATTCTGATTCTTTGTAGGCCAAAACATGTTGATACAAAGACTGTAAAAAAATAAAGAACTTTCTCTTTCAATTGTTTAAATACGTTGTACTAGTTTATCTGTGCCAATAATCTCCTTGTTGAGTTCGTATGTGATGAGGTTGCTATTTATCACGCCAGTTGTGGAAACATAATCATCAAGTTATCAAGTAGCTTCTGCCTCTATAGAGCAACAACAAATATCAGTGCAGGTGTCAGACCAACAAAAGACACAAGTAGAAATGGACCAACCCTATGAAGAGTTGTTGAGCTTTGGCGGCGATAATTATACCCGCATGATCTTCATGAATCATTTTCAGAGAATCAAATGTTGACTGCGGATGGATTAAAGACGATATCGAGCGCTGTCCAGAGAGTATATCGCATTATCATGAAAAGCTACTACAGCTTGGTGCTACTGCTCTGAGGCATCTTTGAAATATAATTGAAATTAAAATATTTAATATATTAACTATTCACTAATCAGGTATGATATAGTTCGATATCGTCCAGTGGTTTTACAACGGTTTCAACAATATCACAAAGGATGGAAGACTCTCACTCTTCAGGCCCGGGTTCGATTCCCGGTATCGAAGTACTTTTATTATCGGAGAGTCCATGGACGAATGATGATCATGAATTAAGGTCAGAAATGTCGGTTGGGAGAATGTTTTCTCAACACGATAAAGTATACGATTATGCATGAATAACAGAATCACTTTCATTGAAGGGACAGGCCGATAATATAAATGATAGTACTGCCCTAGAATACTCACCTATGAATGAAGAAGACACAACAATAAATAGTGATAGTTCAAATATGCATCAAGCGAAGACTACGGTTATGAAGATGTATCGCGACAGGATTGATTCGCGTTATCCTAAAGTATTTGCAGTGAATGCTAGTTGGATGGTGAATTAAGTGTAGTCTCTTCAACATGGTGCATAATACGGTGAATAAAGTTTGACGTTAGTGATACGTGAATTGGTGTACACTAGTGAGTCCTGGCACTTGCATGATGTTACAGCACCAACGTGTATTTTGTGTACAATTGTACGTTCTAGTTTATCCCAGAGAAGATGATAATTGATGATCCTTTTTTTCTCGGCTTCTGAAGAGGGGTTGACAGCCTATTATAGCTCACAAATAGCAAAAATTGTAAAACGACGTTGACGACACATGGATTCTCGCACAGATGGAGAGACTGCAGTTATTAGAGCTTCATCTGCAGGAAGGCTTTTAAGTGTATTGCTAACGTTTTTATCGGTAATAACTATTCTCGCGAGCATAGCATATCTCGCACTAAGTGCCACAATAGCGTCGTATGGAACAATGTATGACAGAGTGACGACAACTAACGGAACTTATATTGTGGTGACATGGCAACCTTATTATCACACGCCCACATTCATTACACATTGTATTTATGCTGGTTTGATTATGCTTGTCATGCTCATGGGTATCTTTGGTTCAATGTACACAAGAGTTTCAAGAAAGAACCAGTACTCGTTATTGTCGTCTTTCCTCGTCGCTCTATTTATAATTCTATGGCTAATGCTCGTTACGGCATTCTTCACTTCATTTGTTTATACATTTGATTTGTATTTCTCTACAGTGGCTGTACTAACGGGGGCCTTATGGTTTTTGCTATTGGAATTTGTGGCCATGATTAAATTGAGGACCATGTACAACGAGGATAGAACCAGATCAAGCGCCGGCATATATGTTCCATCCCCCACCTCATTATCTGCTTACGAACCAACCATAGTTGTGATATCAAGCGAAGACCGCGATGAAATAAACTAATACATTATTTTCAGACAAATGCGCTACAATATCGCATCCAATTTGTACCAGTAAATAACAGAATAACGATTTTCAAAAGGTTCTACTTTTATTCAATGTCGATTCATCAAACCATTCTTGTATTGGAATTACAACAGACAACAATTCACCACTCTCAATAAGAGTATACGTATTACAATGGCCAATGAAATATTATTAATGGTCATACATTTATAAGAGCTCTAGCTTGCAATTTCCTATTCCAAAAAATCGAATGGCGAGTTCTGTTTGTATTGTCTTGTTTAGATGACCTCATCTGCATAGGGGAAGAACTATTCTATCCGATGACTCCGCCTCCGTGACTTCGCTTGTAGTCATCATCAAAAACGAATGGTTCGTAATTCTAACATGATTGTAAGCAGACATCGAAAGTTGTAAGCAGACATTGACATCAATCAAAGTCACCCACGATGCGTTCTGATAATGACATTGCTGCGATAGAGGATTGGATCAACAATGTGACTAAAGTAAAGCCGTTCGAGGACAGACAACATGGTACTTATCTTGATTTTTTTGCTTCCTTGAAGGGTTTGTCTTGCATTTGGTATGATATCGGCTAACACTAGCAGATGGAGTGAGACTGTGTTCTCTCCTGGCAAAAGTTAAAGGAAAGGCTATTATATTTAATAGAAACCCCCGTGGAATTGATTTCATGGAGAAGGAGAACATCGATAATTTTTCCAAGGGATGTAAAGATTTAGTCAATGAAGAGGAAATTCCGAAAACAGGCTTGCTGTACGATACCCTTTGCACTACAGAGCAAGTCACAAATTATGATGATGTGAGGGAGAAACTCATAGATTTGATTATTATTCTCTCTGAGAAGGCGAAATTGAGAAAGCTTTGGAAGGGGCCAGATCTACAATTATCAGGTGAAGAGAATGTAAAAGAGATAGCTGTGGATACAACTGTGACAGTACCACCAGTTAAAACTAAATTACCAACCGATGCATCTTCGTTTGCAGAAAAGGAGATCCCTAAAACTACGATTACTCCACCCGTGAGTGTGGCTCCAGCTTCATCCACCAGCTCAACACCTTTAAAGTTAGCAAGCTCTGCCAAGGATGATCCAGCGGAAACTAAGAGGGTTCTGTTAGAATACCGCAAACAAGAATTAGAGAGGATCAACGGCCTTGTTGTAAGTTGTCACTTTTACTTGTTTGGAATGACCCAAAAAGATCAACTATAGGACGGAAGAGGAAGCACGTGTACGTAGAGAATGTCAAAAACTCAAGAGAGATTTGTTGGATAAAATAGACTTGGAAAGAAGACAACTACTTGAGGAATTACAAGCTGATGTTGATAGTAAACGAAAGATTTTGACCAAAAAGATGGAAGCCGAGTTGGAGAACAAAGAAACTGAACTTAAGAATGAATACAAGAACAAACTGGAAAGGAAGATTAAAAAGTCTTTTGAAAAGAGCATTCAAAACCTTATTGATGACAACGAGGAGTTAAAGAATCAAATTAGCTCATACAACGAGAACATTAAAAAGAATGTATATAAGGACATTGAAATTGAGACTTTAAGGAATCAAAAACAAACGCTGGAACTCCAAATATCATACCAACAAAACGACGCAAGAGAAGCCCAAACTAGAGTGGACTACTTACAAAAACGTCTAGATAGAGCTATACAAATGTCACGTGAACAAGGATACGATGATGAAATTCCATCTGCCACTTTGGAACCGGAACCTGAAATACTACATCAGGGAACACTAGTGGAAACAAATACTGTTGATTTGAAGCAATTACTTGACGATCATGAAGACAGTGATGAGGAGGAAGAGGAGGACATTGTACTATCAGAACCAGTCTTTAAGAAAGTATCCTCCGCGGATCTGATAACACCAGAATTAAAGACGGAGGATGCCGCGGATATTGATGAGATTATATATGAGATGCCTTCATTTAAGACGAAATAAAATTATTTGTGTAACCGTGTGCTGTTGTTGATTTTTGATATGAGTGTTTGGTTGATCGAATTTCAAATGTCACACATCATAAACAAACAAAAAAAAATCAGACATGGTCAAGACTGTTGTTTGCGATAATGGAACGGGGGTACGTGATGCGATTGAATTGATAAATAACCACAGTAGTTTGTAAAATGCGGTTTTGCTGCCGACAACTTCCCAAGAGCTACTTTCCCAGCCATGGTGGGTAGGCCCACTATGAGATCTGAAGAGAGTTTCGGTGAGTTTGAATTGAAAGACATTATGGTGGGTGATGAGTGTGCTGCTGCGCGTGCCAACCTTGAGGTGAATTACCCATTAACCAATGGTATCATTACCAACTGGGAGGACATGATCCACTTATACGATTATACTTGGGACAGACTTAAAGTAAACCCTAAAGAATGCCAAATCATGTTGACCGAGGCACCCATGAATCCAGTCTCAAACAGACAAAAGATGGCTGAGGTAATGTTCGAAAAGTATGGCTTCAACGGCATGTACATCTCCATTCAAGCTGTTCTGACCCTCTATGCTCAAGGTCTACTTACTGGTGTTGTAGTTGACTCTGGTGATGGTGTCACTCACGTCGTCCCTGTTTATGATGGTTACTCTTTACCTCATCTCGTGAAGCGCTTGAACTTGGCAGGAAGAGACATTACCAACTATTTGATCAAGCTCATGTTGCTAAGAGGTTATGCTTTCAATAGAACTGCTGACTTTGAAACCGTAAGACAAATCAAAGAAAAGTTCTGCTACGTCGGATATGACCTTGCTTTGGAGAAGAAACTAGCTTTAGAAACAACAGTTTTGGTCGAGTCATACACCCTACCCGACGGTCGTGAGATCCGTATCGGTGCCGAACGTTTCGAAGCGCCCGAAGCATTATTCCAACCTCAACTAGCCGACAAAGAAGGCGGTGGAATCCACGAGATTACATTCGACACCATCAACGGTGCTGATTTGGACATTCGCAGTTCATTGTACCAACATATTGTATTGAGTGGAGGTACTACCATGTACCCAGGTCTACCTTCCAGGTTAGAAAAGGAAATCAAAGACTTGTACCTGAAGAAGATTCTAAAAGGAGATCAGGAGAGACTCAAGAGTTTCAAACTAAAGATTGAAGATCCACCAAGGAGAAAGCACATGGTGTTTTTAGGAGGTGCTGTGTTGGCTGATATCATGAAAGACAAGACTGAATTCTGGTTACAGAAAAAAGAGTACGAAGAGCAAGGTGCTAGAGCGCTAACCAAGTTTGCGATGGGTTAAAATAAATTTTCTTCCAAAACCGTCCTCTTGTCTCTTCTGTGAAATTTTTCTTGTAATACACAACTCTCGTTATTGAATGGTGGCAGTGGGGAAGGGCAAGGCAGTCGCCCTTTTGATACTAATATCGTTGGTATCAACGACATTTATTTTGTTGAGCAGAGATTCAAAGCAAGTACAATTGGAGAAGAACACAGTATCAACAAATGACCAACAAGGAGGAGTCTCAAAGATGCAAGTTGCGAACACTGTAAGATTAATGATACAACCATATTAATGTTCCAATAGGGAAAATATTTAAATGGTGTTCTTGAGGTGTGCTCATGAAAATTGCGCGGCTTTGCAGAAATACATTCTTTTGTACAAAACAAAGCTGCCAATTTTAAAAACTTTAAAGTGGAATACATAAAAGGAATTATGCCTCGGTTAAAGATGTCTGACCAAAGCAACGCTCAGGAAGTCATTAGTGTGTCTGATTGGACTGAACAAAAGCTGGTCGACTTCTTGAATGCTAATCTCGTTCAATAGGTTACACAACAAGTGCTGTAATGACGCACCTTTTTTAAAACTTGAGGTCGAAAAGTTGCTGAGACTAGTGCTTATTGTGTGGGCAAATAAAACAAGATTCCGTTATACTATAATGAATTTAAAGTAATTTCCAAGAAACCATGATTTGTTAATTTTCGAATTATACAACTAGAATTAAGTTAAGCATTTTTCTTCTGCTTGCATGAGATATATTGTTGTTAAATCAATAACAACAACACAATTGTACTCTCGTACTTAAATTATGCACTTCTCGTGAGTAAATTGAATCATCTTAAAGGACTTTTATTTTTACTCTCAATACAATAATAGAACTGATTCGATTTGGAGAAAGATTTTCTGGTGGTAAAAATAGATGCTTCAGAGTATAAATTCGATATCCAACAGTACACGGTATACTATTAAATAAACAAAACAACATGTCCACCGCAGATAAGATTAAAGACGAAGTTTCAACACGCTCCGACGCCGTTAAGGAAGACCTAAAGAACAGCGACAAGAAGAGTGATACTGGAAGCAAGGTTCTAGGAGACTTAACAAACTCAAAGGAGGAAGTCAAGACCGACAGCTACCTAGAGTCAGCAAAGAACACAGTTATCGACGCTTATGAGTCCGTCAAAGAGGCTGTAGGAAGCGCATTAGGAACAGCTGAGGAGAAAAAGTAAATAAACTTCAAACTTAAAACAATATCATTGACTTCTTGGGCATCCTTCTGAGATCGGAATACATACCCTCAACATGAGTGGTTGCCATAATATCACCAATACAGCATTCATCCGCCTTATAGGAATATATACTCTTAACGCGAGCAAATGCCATCGAGCGACAGACGCAGCATTTGTTCTTGAAGGAATACATATTCTTAGTATGATGGTTAGGTAACTGATGCAGCACTTGTTCGTCTATACATAATCTTAACATGAGTAGATACTATCGGATCTTTGATGAAGCATTCATCTCAAAGGTATACATACTCTTAGCATGGATAGTTGCCAGGAGGTAACTGATGCAGCATTCGTTCACCTTAAAGGAATACACTCTTGACATTAGTCAATGTCATCAAATCACAAAGCACATGTTCAGCTTGAAGGAATACATACGCTGATAAGCAGGGACTAATTTACATTTATTAAATAAATCTAGATTTTCTTAAGTTTTATTTCTTGATTTATAATTTGTTGCCAATCTCTTCTAGTATTGTAACCTCAAGATGTTGCGCCAACGTTTAATTTTAAGTACTTCAGTAAATGAATTGTATACTACAAGATGACGTCTGGATAGAGATCTTGTCCTTCTTGAGTATATCTGAGCTAAAGATTGTGTATCACTTAAGCAGAAGTGTATACCAATCTGCAGTATTACAACTCATTGATAGGGACAAAAGTACTGAAACAAACGTTTTATTGGATCTTTTACTGTATGATATGAATGATGCCTTTGATAGTATCATCAGTTTCAATGATGGGAAATTATTGGATACATTTTTCATTAGATCGAAAATGATTTCATCGGCACCCATGCTTTTCCATCCTACAAAGTTCTCAAAGTTGTATAAATTTGCCAAAAGGGTGTCTTTGGATGAAAGATATGATCACTCCATTAAAGACAATGCTCCAATCAGAAAGCATAGTGCAAGGGGTGACGTTGAAGTTGTGAAATTTCTTTTGAGCAAAGCAGGAGTGGACCCTTCAGCTTTGGAAAATGAAGCTATTCGATTCTCTTGCTATTATAAGCAGTCGGAAGTAGTGAAAATTCTTCTTAAATGTCCCGGAGTTGATCCATCTGCTAACAACAACGAGGCTCTGATTCAAGCGAGTACCGGTGATTGTTCAGAAATTGTAGAGTTACTTCTACAGGATCCTAGGGTAGACCCATCTTCAGATAACAATGGGGCGATAAGGTCTGCATGTAAATTTGGATGTACAGCGACTGCAAGTTTATTATTGCTGGACGGCCGAGTCGATCCCTCAGCTTATTCAAATCAATGTATCATAGATGCAAGTAAGTATGGATTTTATGAAATTGTTCGTCTGTTGATGTCACATCCGCTTGTAAATCCAGCAGATATGGATAATTATGCATTGTGTAATGCCAGTCACGAAGGCCATTGGAATATTGTGAGGCTTCTCATACAGGATCAAAGAGTTGACATTCAAGCACGAAATGAGTATTGCTTAAAAAGAGCCATAAAACAAAACCGCACGGACATAATTAACGAACTGTTCAATAGTACTAATGAATAGAAAGCTATGGAATTCGACAATAAAGTACGCAGTACTTGGATTCTTCCTTTGTTTTATWAAAAAAGATTGTACATCTTATGATCCTTTAGTAATTTCGAAGATGGGTGGTAACATTGAAAGAATGTCGGCAAAGTCAATGAAGAAATTGAATATAATCACAAATAACACTTCTTTCTGTACAGAATGCACAAACCGCGCTTAAGTTGTACTTGGTACATGTGATTAGTGCAATTCAAAATCATAATTAAAGATCATAACTTTCTGTTTTATTAGTTATGGTGTGGTTTTGTTTATATTACAAGTCTTCGCAATTGAGCGAGTTCGCTTCGGAAAGGTCATTCCCTAAAGATTTTGTCATTTCTCTCATAGCCTTTGAAAATGGATGTTGACACGGCCGATCTGTTATACCAACAACATGTAGCTCCTCCCACTCTTTTTCTGTGTTACCAAATGACGCAACCCTCTTCATACTCCCCGTGTTTGGTTGCTTGTTAGTAATAGTCTTTTCTATAATGTCTAGTAGCATGTTTTGTTGTGTTCCGGATGTGTTGATCAATGGGCCTATAAATACTGTGGAATTTTTCTCAAATACGCGTATTTGCCAGGATCCCCATGCTATTTTTGCTTATTACTTTCGAAGATACCGAATCTTCTGTTGTAACAAATTTATATGTGGCCTAACAGTCTGAATAGAGGATCATAATTGTGACTGAAGTCCATAATTATGATGTTGGTTAAAACCATTAGCACACAAAACTAAAAATACACTTGTAAAATTCTCTCTTTCAGAGAATAAATGTAAATTACCACGTTTAAGCTTAACTCTTTTGAACCCACCAAAAAATAGACTCTTAGAATGTCATTTAAGGTGTTTGCAGCAATAAAAATGCATTTTTACCTCAGAAAAAAACCGAGAAGTATGCATACTTCCGCTACTTTTTATTGATATTATTGGTGTGTCGAGTAGGGCAGGATTAGAGCTTCAAGAAAATGATATTTATATGGCTGAATAGTGTTTAATGTCTTGTCAAAGACACTATATCATCAAGGATTTACCTTGAAATCAAGCTTAATTCCAATTTTCAAATTGACAAGTTGACTCGATTTTTGGTGTGATTATTCAAAGGGTTAAGCTGAATGTAATAATAAAAATCGTTTATGTTGTACACAAATATGCATTCCTAAACTGAGTTCAATTTTTTGTAAATATCCTCAACCAAATTAGAAAAGACCAAGTTCACATTATGTCCTGTTTTAGCACTTGCTTCAATAGCCAAAGATGCCATGAAAGATTTCTTACATCAACATAAAGCAATTTGTATGACTTACTTCAGAACATAATTCGTCAGCCTCTTTCTTTTGAACTTGTCTCAAGTGTTCGTCATCTGACTTGTTACCGACAAGAGTAACCAAAAGGTCTGATGATGGGGCTGTGAACTTCTCAATTTCCGTAATCCACCTCTTGACACTCTCAAAAGATTTTTTGTCCTACACAAATAAACATTCATCAAGTCTGATTAAAATTAAAACTTACAGTGACATCATAAACTATAACGACTCCATGGCATCCTCTATAATATGTGCTCGAAATTGTATTATATCTTTCTTGACCGGCTGTTATGATTAGCAATCAATATGTGTTCGTCGCTAATACCTGTGTCCCATACTTGCACCTTTACTTCTGTTCCATCTATCGTTAATTTCTTCACTTTCTAAAGAGAATGAGTTTGAGTTTATTAAACCATTTTTCATACAAAATCTACTCCAATTGTCGCTATATAATTATTTGTATATGTTCCGTCGACCCATTGTCCTGCTAAACTTGTTTTTCCAACACCTGCGTCGCCAATTATTAAAATTTTAAATAAGTTGTGCTTCCTAACAGTAAAATTCTACCCTGCAACGATACCATACTTTTTTGCTTCCTCCTCTGTCGAAACGTTAACACCACCCGGCACAGGTGGTTCCTTCTGTCCAGCGCAGTTACCCATTTTCAATCAACATATTGTAACGCATGCAAATGACATTGACCACTGTAGTCGATACAACTATTTATTTGGTGATATATGTTTAATTGTATACAACCCATTTAGCTGTTTTGAAGCACCTGCGATACACAACACATATCGTGCTTTGATTAAACATCAATAATTTAACGAAGAGAGTACACAAATGATGAAGACCTAAGAAGAAGGTATGCAATATTTAAAAAAAGAAACTTGATCCAACTCATCAATGGTAACAGTAAGCACTTACCAAATGCTTAACGTTCACTATCAAACTAATTATTATTACTCACATGCCAGGATATTGAAATGTCACCTCGATTACAATAACGAATGCATACAATGAGATTGTTCTACACAAGTTCAGATTCTGGTTGAGTGCGTTTTAGAACCTTAAGCGAACTGTAACTACACTACAAATAATCAGCAACGAATTCTATTATCACAAAACAGTTAAGAAACGATGAGCAACAAAGGAGTATACGATGTAATTTCCGAAAGGATGAAGAATTACGAGAACGACCAAGGTCCCCTTCTTGATGATACCAAACCATTCATGATGAGACTTGATGGTCACAAGTTCTCAACTTTTGCGTCACCATTTCGCAAACCGTTCGACGATCTACTACACAATGTCATGGTTGCAACAGCCAACGATTTATTAACACATTACCACTGCACTACCGCGTACACCCAATCAGATGAAATCACCCTAGTTTTCCCCGCGTTGAATAACAAGGACGCCAAAGAAGGTGAAGAGAACATTGTAAGAACACCTCTTCACTCTGGTAGAGTTCTCAAGCTCTGCACTTTGGCCAGCGGGTATTGCACTGCGAGATTTAATTTTCACTGCTTGCGTCTTGCCGATTCTTGGCCCTCCGAGGCACAGAAACTAGTTGGAGCATCTAAGGGTTCTAATTTTAATTACGAAAGGATACAAAGCAATTTAAGAGGAGGAGTAGCCTACTTTGACGCCAGAGCTTTCAATGTCGAATCAGAGCAGGACTTGCTCGATAACGTTATGTGGAGATCAAAGTTTGATTGTAGACGTAATTCCATGAACAATCTGGGTAGGATGTATTTTTCATCAAAGCAGATGAACGGAGTGAAGAATAGAGAGCTTAACGAAATGTTGTTGCAGAAGAATGTTAACTTTAATGATTGGCCATTGTCCTTCCGATATGGAACATTTATCAAGAAGGAATTGACGGAAAGAGTCGGAACAAACCCAATAACAGGAAAGTCAGAAACTGTACAGCGAGCAGTTGTCAAGTGTTATGCATTGGAGCCAAGAAATGAAAAAGAATATTTAGACATGTTACTTTACAAGTATTGGAATCAGGTGGACCCGAAGGTCACACAAACCAAACAAGTTGTAGAATAAATTATCTTGTCAAAAGTTTTGCTATCATATCATGTCAGATTATAAGATTTAAATCATGCCTTTTGTCACGACGTATGACTCTATACACCGTCCAATCATCAATGTAGTTGTTAAAATCAAATCGTTAATGAGTCTGATACATTTTCCTCTAAAGTAAAGCCTTTAATTGTTCTCTTCATTGCAAAAAGAATCAAACAATAACATACGAGTAATTTAGAACCTTTGCTTTTTTGGAAGTTTGACGTTATTATTAAATGCCATGTTGATGAAAAATGTACGTTGATTTGTTTTAGTCTATTTGTGTTTGGAAGCGCATTATTTTTAGAGTTAGGACAAATATTTTGTCTCCAAAAGTACCGAAAACAAAAATTATAAAAAATGACTAAACACAACACAAGGTCTCAAACAGAGGGGATATCTGTTCGTATGCCGTATCCTATTTGGCGAACATTCGAAGTAGTCGCTGCAGTTCTAGCAGGGATGGTCGGTAGCTGGTGGTATAGCCATACCGAGAGTTTCGATGCTTCTGACATAACAACACCAACAGGAGTCATAAACTCATTTGATGAAGTATCCACACCAATCGAAAGGATCATATCGGGGGGAGTTTCATACAGAACCAATTTAATTCACATTGTGATGCCAGTTGTCAGCACCATCTTTTCTAGATTATGGATGATGCAGAAACAATTACTATTCTCTATCGTTTATTTCTTCTTTTGTACCTACGTTAATTCCATCAGCCAAGTGCTGGCGCAGAGGATTGCTGATTCTACCTATGCTAATTTAAACAAGTTTACATTACCAGATCTTGGATTTAAGTTATTGCCCCATTTGGATAGCACGTTCAAACACTCTGACATGCTACTGCTGCTGATGGAACTGGTGTCCATTGTAAGGTTATTCTTAGAGTCCGGCGAGATGATGCAAATACCCGGTGCCAAAGGCGTTCAAAAGAACACATCCTCACGATCAAAGAACATCGCAATCATATTGAGAAGAATTTTATTCATACACGGAACCTGTTTCCTACTAAGGGCTCTTTCCATTTGCATCACGAGTAAGATTCATTTTTATTACATTTTTTTAATCTTCAATAGTTTTACCAAACCCTCATCCCCATTGCGTTCCCATGATTCACCCGAACATTTTCGTCGCCGGACTCATGATTGTGTTTGGATCCAACGGAACATGTTATGATGTGTTCTTCTCTGGACATGCGGCGGCAATGATGATCTTATCATTGTTCTGGCAAAAATACACGGTAAGTAACAAGACACATTGTCGGCGACTAACACCATTTTCAGCACGATCGTCCTCTACAAATCGTAATGTGGATCATGTCTTCTGTTGGATGGTTGGTCCTTATCGCCACACGCTTCCACTATACCGTTGATGTACTTTATGGATGCCTGATTGGATTCTGCATGTGGCAATTCTATCATACCATTCTTATACATAAAATAGATGCCAAGGTCGAAGTTGCTTTTTGGTGGCCGTGCATTCGCGGATTCATGGAGTGGTTTGAATCCGATAGAGCCGAACTTCAGGTGGGAGGCTTGACAAAGAAGGGATTGGCAAAGACAGTTTCTAATACATCACGTCTTGTTCAGAGGATGTACAAAACTGATTAAGAGAATGTGCTATGCCATCAAAAATTTTATGAGAAAGAAGTGGTTAGATCGAGATTGTATATATAAAATTGATTTTAAAATGTTGCATTCTTGATGGAGAGTTATATTAGTAAAGCACGATTTAAACTACCCAGACGAAGAAGTGGATGCGAACCCTGAAAATAAGGAAGAATTTATTCGTCACTGGTTGCCTGTTCTGTTGTTGGTAGTGAAAGTGGACTCATTAAGATTGATCCCAATCAGACAATGGATTGAATTGAGATATTAGAAGAATAGACTGTCTTTCTGATTGAGTTTTAAAAAATCAAATAGCAGGACTTTGAGTACATACTCCCGACTTAATTAGGAGCAGTTAGCCGATTCATGTGTGATGTTGGCAGTACATGTCTCCCTTTTCTCCAATGTTCATCACCAGTAATTGGATTGCTTCATGGATTCTCTGATAATAGATATATATGTCGCGCCCGGGTCAGAGCACGAACATGCATGCTGAGCATTGGTCAACCGAATTTAAGCCAATTAATGGACTTCAACAAAGTTCATTTTAAAACAATCTCAAAAAATGTCCGAAGCAGTGGTAGAAGAAAGACAGTCCTTATCTCCAAGAGGGCCTTCATCAACACCTTCACCAAAGCGCGACTCTGTATCTCCAAGAAGAAGTCGATCACCCTCTCCAAGAGGTAGAAGTCGTTCCCCTCGTAGAAACCGATCACAATCTCCTTTAAGATCGCTTTACATCCGTAATTTGAACCAGCGTACCAGAGCTGAAACACTAAAGGATATATTTTGTAAGTAGTCTTCATTCTTGTAGTGCATTTAACACTTTGAAGCTAAATATGGAACCGTTGCCGACGTTCATATTCCAAGAGATTATTATACCAAAGAGCCACGCGGGTTTGCGTACGTTGAATTTAGAAATGCCAGAGATGCAGACGTAGCCAAAGAAGAAATGAATGGAAGAGAGATTCAAGGAAGAGTTGTTCAGATTTCATACGCCGAAGGAAAGAGAAAAACAAAAGACGAGATGAGAGAGAGAAGGCCAAGCCCGCGCAGAAGTAGATATGACCCTTATGATGATCGCAGAAGTAGCTCTGGACGACGTCGTGGTAGGTCTTTCAGTCCCGCTAACCGCGATAGATCTAGGTCGCCAAGATCAAGGTCACGTCGTGACAGTGAGGGAGGCAGGAGTAGAGATAGAGAGTATAGAAGAAGAGATTCAAGAAGAGACAGAAGCTCAAGTAGGTCGCCAAGGAGATCCTCTCCCGATCGAAGATGAAGATAATTTTCCACTTTGTGTTATTCAAGTTTGTATGAGAAAGTGCATCCAAGAACTGATAAAGACGGTCAAGCAAAGAATCAAGTGTGTGAATTTAAAATGTTGAAGTCATCTCAAGCAAGACAAGCAAGTTCAAGCTCCTCTGTAATACTGCTATGTCTTTTTTTATAACACTTTTTTATAGTTCTTGTAGTGATTCATATTTAGTAAGTTCCCAACATCAATCTTCTTTACATCCTTCCACAAGTGTATTTATATAAAAGTATTTTTATTTTATCTCTTCTTGTACAAGCATGGTTTGAGTATGTCGTTGGTTGGTGGAACTTGTTCGCACTTCTTTGTCTTCTTGAACTCCATAATGTAAAAGTAGCCGTTTGGTTGTGACTTGGAATGAGTGTTTGTGAAAACAGTATTGTGTTTACCTTTTGTTTGATTGCAAATCCCATCTTTTCTAGCACAACTAAAAACTTTTTCAATCCTATCAATCGACTCTCAAGCTCTGCAATCTTTAGCGTACCACTTCAAATGTTAGTTTAGAGAATAGTTAATAGCTTACTCTTGTTTGAGAACACGATTTGCTTCTTTTATGTAGTCAGCAAAGTTCGTCCCCATCAAAGACAGGCAGAAAATGGCAATATCAACAGATTCGTCCTCTAGAGGAACATTCGACATCTCTGCAACAGTCACATGTTCATTAAGTGCCACGAGGTCGAACGAATGCACCTTCTGCTTTGCCTCTTGAGCAATCCGTGCCTCTCCGCAGCCAAAGTCAGCCACCACACTACTTTTTGGTTGTCTTGACAGATATTTAATGAGGCTTTTAACAGGATCAAAGGGCCACTCATCAACAGCTTGACGGTAACCATCATGATACTTGTAGGGTGAGTTGTTGGGAATGTAGAAAAGTTACTTCTGTGAATAGTTTGGGTTCTTTGTCAAACATTTGTTTTGCATCTTCACCAGTAATTGTATATAACTTTTCATTTAAAAATCTGAATTTTGCACCTTCTAGCTTTTTCTTAAACACTTGTTGTAGTTCGGTAAGATTGCTGCTAGAAGTTTTTTGGACTTTGTTCGCTGGTCCATGGTTGTTAACAACTTCTGCGTCTGAAAACTTTCGTTTCTTGAATACACTCTTATCAAAGAAATGTGTCCCACGATCATCGTCGTACTTGCGCTTTGTGGCAACCTTCTTCTTTCCACCCATGTTGTGAATTTGAGGATGTTGTCAACCTCGTTAGATTCAAATAAACTCGAACATATGACTGTTATGAATGCATCCAGAAACTGTTTTGAATGAAGTGTGGGGCTATATAGGGGAAGCACCAAAAGGCGAAGAAAGAGGCGATGTCATCTTAATACTATCGAAAATGCTACACAAAATGAAGTAACTTGAGCAACGAGTATTATCGTTAATGTAACTATAGGAACATGGAGGATGAAATAAAAAAATTGAAGGACAATAACCACGACTTGCAAAAGAAAAGCGAAAAAAAGACCAAGAAAAAGAAGGACCAGTCAAAAGAAACATCATCGCGAGCCGAAATTGCTGAAAAAACAAAGAAGAGAAAGAGGGAAGAGCCAAAGGACAGACTTAAAAAAAAGAAAAACAAGGTTAAGGAACAAATCGTTGAAAATCAAGCCGATTCAAACAGAAACGAAGAGGAAGAGAAGCGCTGCTCGACTCCAACACAACACGAACATGATTTGGATGAGCTCGGTGTTATCGAGCAAGAAGCAGTAATAGAAGACTTAGATAGAGACATGAGAGAAACTTTCGACATTAACCACATAGAGGACATTGAAGATGTAGACGAAGATGTTGTTGTAGGCTCAAATCACACTATTGAAGAATTAGAGGAGGACATTAATAAACTTTTTGGTGTTCAACCCTATAACACTCTACCAGATATAGATTTTAACTTAACTGATGACGAGGCCGACCTCGATTTCGACCAAGTGGAAAGAGTGGATAAAAACTTGTTGGAAGAAATTGAATCAACAAAGAAGGAAGACGACTTAATACAAAAAGGACAGGAAGACGTAAGTTCACCTCTACATCCAATCCTCATCGTCCTTTAGCAAGTTCTTTCTGACATATCAAATCAAGTCGCGATTCCATCAAGTTATTACCACAAATTACTGCCGCATCAAAAGACTGGACTCAAATTCCTTTGGGAAAATGTTAAAAATGATCAAGGTTGTATATTAGCCGACTACATGGGACTGGGGAAGACATTACAAGCAGTCTCCTTTGTGCATTTATATTTGAAGTTATATAAAGTAAGTAATCTTTTTACGCTCACTCACGCACGTAGAAACACACTGTGCTGGTTATAGTACCTAATTCTGTTGTGAGACATTGGGAACGAGAATTTCATAAAATGAATGAGTGGGTAGGATCGGAGGCCTTGGCGATAAAGCCACACGTTTTAGTAAGCACTTTGACGAAGGATGAACGTTTAGAACTTTTAAGGTAACTTGATGAACATTAATTGAAAACTAACTTTCAAAGGACCTGGAGCAAAGCAGGTGGCCCGTTAATCACAAATTATGATCTGTTTCGTTCGTTAGCCTTAAGCGGCATCGCAGAATTATCGGACATCCTCACGCAGCCCGAAGTAGTCATTCTAGATGAAGGTCATAAAATCAAGAACATGTCCGCGCGCATCAACAAGTTACTTGGTACTATGAAAACAGAGAAAAGGATCATTCTAACCGGATACCCTCTACAAAATAATTTATTGGAATATTATACAATGATACAATTCGTCAGACCCTACTTCCTCGGGCCGATCAACATTTTTTAAAACAATTTACGCCAAACCCATCATCAAGGGTCAAGGAAGCACCGACATTCTACAGAGAAGAGTTGCGAGGAGAAGAGCGTGGTTGTTACATCAGAAGGTGTCAACGCTTGTGCTAAGGAGGGATGGACTGCTACTTGGAGATACATTACCGACCAAGACAGAATACATTATACATGTGAGATTGAGTAATGTTCAGTTTAAATTATATCAAGCATTGTTGCAAGGATTTCAGGATTTATCTAATCAATTCAAGTAATTTTCTTCTTGTTCTCTTTTTGTTCATATTGTGTGTTTAGATCTAATTTGTTTTGGTCCTACGATGTTTTAATCTTGTTGTGTAACCATCCTGATATTTTGTCCACGTACCAATATAAGAGAAGCAAAGCAATCAAAGAGTTTCAAGAGTCAGCGTCGCAAGAGGAATTACAAGCCATGTCCGAATCAGATGCCGCCAGCATTTCTTTATTGGAGAAAATCTTATCCGATGCTCAAAAAGACTATTACAAGAGAGGAGACATACAGAACGGAGGTAAAATTGCAATCATAATGAATATGATATGGGAGTGTAAGAATATAGGCGACCGTTTGGTCATTTTCACTCGGTCTCTGCACACCTTAGACTTTATACAAAATACTCTGGATCGTTACAATAATAAATGTGAATCTTCTGGTGACGGTCATAAAACTATACAGTACTCCAGGTTTGATGGAAGTACTCCTTTTGATAAAAGACAAAATTTTATTGATGATTTTAATAACATAGAGTCCGGTCGTAGTAGGTTGTTGTTAGTGTCCACATTGGCCGGTGGCGAGGGAATAAATCTTCACTCTGCCAACCGAGTCGTCCTTGTCGATGTCAATTGGAATCCATCTCACGATAGTGAAGCTTGTTGTAGAGTTTATCGTTATGGTCAAAAAAAACCTGTTTCCATCTATAGACTTGTTAGTGTTGACACTATGGAGGATAACGTTTTGTCTCGCCAGCTACGAAAACAAGTCTTGAGCAGTTGGGTGATTGACGATGGTAATTGTAATGTGGTCAATAATTTTCTAACACAAGAATCTAATAATCTCTATCAAACACCAAAGTATTTCTTACCTCCTAAGGATTCTTTGGATTCGGATCCTCCACATGGTCACGTCGACCAGGTGGCCCAACAAGATCCTGTGATTAAAAATTTTTTGGTCAATCTGTCAAAGTTTATACATCACATTGGTATTCATTCGAATTTGTTACAGACCGATGCTGCTGCTACTCTGTCTGAGGATGAGAAGAAGTTGGCCGAAAATGAAGAAGAATATGACCGAGTGTACAAGAAGAGAGTGACTGATGTTGATGTTGATCTTGTATCTGAAAAAGATAAAAATAAAAAGAAGAATGTTGTTGTGAGTGCTTCACAAACAATTGATTTGAAAATATTAGAAGAACAAAAACAAGTTATTGAAAAGCAAAACAAAGACAATTTAAATCTACTCAATCGCCTCGAACAAATTGAAGAAGAAGCAGATAGTGTTGCTTCTACACCTAGAACAAGATCTAACTCCTCTTGTAGCGATATTAGCAACAATCGAGCAAGAACATCCTCAGGTGGTTCCAGGTCTTCTAATTTTATGAAAATGTTAGCAAAAGAATCCAAGAGGCCTGGGGATTCTCCGACAGTACAAAATAAACAGCATACACCCAGGAGTCACCATAATCTAGAGACAGAAAAGAAGAGGTTATTGGAAAAAAATCTAACTGGCCGCACAAATAAAACAGCTGATATTGACTTGAATGAGAATAGGTATATAGACCCGGATGAGATGTAAATAAATTGAGTTGTAAATGTCACGTTGTGTATTTTTATTTTACAGGACAAATGGTCATATTTCTGTTTGATCTAATAATGATTGTGAACTGCTCAGTGCATTCGTCTGGGGTGCTCAGGATGAGAATATATTTTGAAGTTGTCTTTAGTTCGCACTCAAACAACTTCATGTTAGAAAAAAAGACTGAATTAGCTGGAAACAAGCAGCAATCTTTTGCCTCTAATAGCTTCATCTGATTACTGGACCACTTCTTGAATGTAGTCAAAGTCATGACGTATGGGAAAAAGGCCACACGATGATTAGGGCAACGAACAGTTATGGAAATTGTATGCTTATTAGAGGTACAGGTTGTGCTGGTGCTGTCAGCACTGGTAGTTAACAAAAACATTGGATTAGAAGAGAAAGACATGATTGCTTTGTGAGTGCCGTTTAAAACACCAGAAAACCAAGCCCCTTTTATGCTTGTTACTTTTTCTTTTCTTGGTGCAGGTTCAAAAATTACGCCTGCACTCTTATCACAAAACATTGTGATTTTATATTTGCCCATTGTATTTGCGTGGAACAAGCATGGAACAATTGTATATGTGTCAACATTGACAACAGGAACATTCAGTACGGTTTCAATGACTTGCCTTGTGCTACTACTTAGAGAACTACAACACACCAAATTATTTTGAGTTGCTTCGTCACCTTTGTACATGTATATACTGATGGGTTCTTCTGTATTATTTTCAACAACGACCTCTACGTACACCCTAACTTGAAGAACATTGTTGCTTCCTTTGAGCTTTAATTTGTATTGATTATTAAATTCAAATGTATCAGTGTATTTGGCATTACCACCTGCACTATTCATGTCCCACTCTCCATCATAACTAACATTATATTGTAATGGCGGAACTCGGCAAATATACAGTTCGCTGAATTGTATCTTAAAGTCAGCATAATTCATCCAGAATTGGCCTTCATCCAGTTGGTTTACAGTGAATTTTAATTTATAATCTCCCCATCGGGGATCATTTTTATTAAATTTCCCAGACCAGTCGGAATAACCCCAAAAGTTTTTTAATTTAATGAGTCGGACGGGAGCACAGTCAAGGTTCATCTTGACTTCTCTTACGTCAAGTATGGTGTATATGTGGTCGTGAACTATACCAACATTATTGGGCTTGGAAAGTGGATCATTTAATTTTAATTTGGAAGCAGGCACAAGACTACAACACATCAAATGACGAAATTTTTTATACTCCAGCATGGTATCAAACGCATCAGAATTGTTTTTAATAGAGACATGATGGGCCCAACCACCCGTCAGGTGCTCCATCGCTTTGTTGATTGAATTGTGATTATAAAGATTTTGATAACCAAGGTGAACCTTTGCGTATGCTTTATGTAGTAGCGCCACCCAAAGTTCATTTTTTTGAATACTTTTTGTAAAAATAGGTTCCCACTGGTCATCACTATCAGTCAGCGCGACCGGTAACATGTCATCAATAACAATTTGTTTCCATTTATTTTCAAGATACAAATTAACAGTATAGATCCCAAAGGAAGAATAATAATCAATGGGAGAGAATAATCTGCGGATTAATTTGGATTGACAACATACTGTGGCCATTGCAGCAAGAAAGTACGCGTCGCCTAGATCCATTCCTTGTCTAATATCGGCAGGTTCCGTTCCGGAAAAAAACAACTCGGGCTTTTCATAGCGACAAAACTCTGACGCCCTCATAAAATTAGTTTCTGATAAGTTTTTTTCTTGCACGAATTCTTCATTTCCGAGGATTGACTTTTCTGGCGGGAAGTCTGTATCGACAAATTTCGAATTTTCCAAATGTAATTTCCTTATCACACTGCATCATGTTAGATGACGTTTAAGCTGAAAAGTACCTTGATGCTTCATTGTTTGAGGGGTAGAATGTCATTAAAAGGTTTATATGCCCTCTCTTGCTCAACGTTAGCGATAGATCGTTCTGTTTAAAAGGCACAAAGTGTGACATTTCGAGCGAAACATCCCCGAGTAATTGTGCTTTTCCAAATAAATTCTTATGAAATACTTCCAGTAGTAGTAGACACGAGTTTATGTCCGAAATCTCCACGTTGAAAGCTTCCGTCCACTACTTTTAAGGGTTCGAAGACAACTTTTAGACTTACAGCGGGGTCCTTTGTCTTCTTGATGGTTTTAGTTTGAAATGTGCGTGTTTCGCTACTTTCTATGACGCTTAGAATGCAATAAGGATCTGGGATTCCGTTATCAGCTTCAGCTAAATTCCTGCATCCCACAACATCGATGTCAAACTGTCCTCTCGCCCCGCTAACCGACATTTTCCTCGCACTTTTTTAGAATGAAAAGTGACACCATGAATACCAAACGGCATTTATTTACAATCATCACAAACTTGAACAATGAGTGATTGATGACCTAGTAGGCTTCATACCAAACAAATCTATTCCAACGTTTGTGAATTTTGTAAAACCAAATCAACCCTGAGGGCGCCATCTGGCATCATGGCTTCACAAAGTGATGCTATTTTAGTCAATGATGTTATGTCACAGGTATCTTTAGTGTTCTACTTTGCTAATTTTCAAAGTTTCACAAATGCAGAAAGATGGTTTTGGAGTTACAAATTTCATGCGCTTCTGAAGATGTTTCTAAAATCGAAGTGGAGTCTGATAATATTCGAAATCTCGCCCAAGAGATAATCACATCAATTAATAGCGATTACGATGTACAACAATGTAATTTGCAAAATGTACAAGAGTCAACTTCCTTAATCAGTCGCCTTCGGGCAGATATCAACCTTTTCAAAAGAAACTTGGAATTAAAAAAGGAAGAAGAGGCAAAAGAAGCGGCTAGATTAGAGCAAGAGAGACAACAAGCGCTAGCTAACGCCGCATCTGTTAACGAAAGTATAAACAGCCTAGTCGAATCACACCAAGAAGATGAGCTACAACCTGAAGTTGATTCGGAAGAATACGAACAAAATGATGATGATATGGATCAAGTCGACTACAACCACGACAATTACAATTATGATGGAATTGATGTAAACAGAGAACCAAATTTTTCACCAATTGAAGAAAAAGAGGACAGTTTCGATGAACACAACGATAACATTGATGATGAGTTTGAACAACGAGATGATCTTGAAAATGAGATTGAAGATGAGTTTGAGGGGTCAAACAGTCAACCACTTGAGTCAACTTCACCTAATCAACAACACGGAGATACAAACAATAACAATGAACATTCCGTCATAAAAAAACAAATCGAGGATCTGAGGAATGAGTGCATACAAACAAGCATATCGCTGATACACAAGAGATCGCTCCGCGAGACCATTCTTTATGACCTTCAACTTTTAGAACTAAAAAAAACATCAAGATCAGATCATGAATACAAAGAACAATCCAAACAACTTTTGGAAGCAATCAAAAACAGCATTTCACAAGAAATACAACAGTTAAAAGTCGAAGAAGTGAGGTACGAACAAGAAACAACACAATTCATGACCATGATGAATCAGGTATGTGTCGTTTTTAATTCTTTATTTAATTTTTTATAGGAACACCAACAAACAAATAACACTAGAACACCATCCAAAAACAAAAAACATTCGTCACAACTAAACACTCCCAAGTCACTAAAAATGTTGACCCCATCACAAATTGCTGAACAAGGAGAGATTGACGATTTGGAGATCATGTATAACAGACTAGAAGAATGCACACCTGGTAGAAAATCAACGCACAAACGCAAAATGGAACAAACGGAGGTAAGCTTACATTTTTAACGTAACCACTCACTACCAATCAAGCTACAACAGAACAACCAACTGACACCACCTGATAAAATCAACAATGAATTAAATCCATTCCCACAACCGCCACCTCCATTCCCAGTCTTTGCGCCAATGAATCCACCACCACCTCCATTCCCAGCATGGCCGATACTCGCTTACGATCCACAAGATGTAGCAGTCAACGCAGAGTTTATCAAACTACAAAAACTACAACAAGATCATGCACTAATGATGGATCAGTTCAATCAAAACATGAATCAATTACAACAAACATCATCAAACCATAGTCAGAATAAAAGTGAAAACACAAGTGGAGGTGCTGGGGTTGAGTCGACTAATAATAGATCAGGAACATCCAATAATAGCACAAAGTCCACCAACACAAAAAAAAAGGATGAACCATCACCAGCAGTTTTAGCACCAAAAAAGAAATTCAACATTTCGCCAGAAACAGCAGTCAAGATCTCTTTGGAAAGGATCAGAAAGATTGAACAACAAAAGAAGGAAGAAAAGGAAAAGGAAGAAAAAAGAAGGTTAGAAAAACAAAAACAAGTATGTTTTCATTTTCATCATTTCATCATGACACACAATAGCTTGAGGAATTGGAAAGAGAACAACGAGAGATTCTAAAACAACAAAGAGCGTACGAAGAGTCGAAAAAAAACGTTGAGGATCTGATCAATGAAGCCGATCAAGAAATACCAGAAATGATGAACGAAGAAGAGGTAATGATTTTCACACGCACGAATGTTAACATTGACAGAAGTTCAAATTATTCGACATGCTTCAAGAGGAACAACGAAAAAAAAGAGTAGAAGAGTCGCGTCGCCTAGCAGAGATTAGAGCCAAACAAAAATCAAAACAAATCGAAATCAACAAGAAGCTTGAAGAACAACTCGCAAAGGAAAAGAAGACGCTTGTTTTACAAAAGAGAGATGAAAGGCTGAAGAATTACAAGATCGCAAGCGACATTAAGAAGGAACAAGAGGAGACTCGTCTTAGAAAGTTGGAAGAAGTCAGGTTGGCCAAAGAAAAGAAAAAACATTTGGAAGAAGAACAGGTTAGTCAACTAGATGATTTTCTAACAACCAAGTAGAAGAAACTGAAGGATTCGGATAGCTTATTGAACATTACTTATCAAAATCGCATCGGACCGCCTCAGATGGCAGCACCTACAACATCTCACCACAAGTCACAATCTGCAAGTCAAAAGATTAGAGGCATACAGACGCCAAAGAATAAGGAAAGCAAGCTTATGGAAGTCACATCACCTGGCATTGAAAATCACGACGAATACATTGAACACTTTAGAAAACTTGTGGCCAACAAGAAACAAAATATAAATAACAACATTGATCTACCTGTAAAAAATAATGTTGCTGAAGATGATTCATTGCTAAATGTACCTTTATCTCCTCCTCCGAAAGAACATCTTTTTAAAAAGAAGAATTTTGGGTGGATGGGTTAATGTTGATGTAAAATAAAATGTCATTTGTTACTTTTGTTTTTTGTTGATTGTGACCGCCAGTGATGTGGACAACTTTGACACCCATTTACAATTATTATTTTGGACTAGTGACACTGACTTATGCAGCATCATAACAATCTCCCGAGAGCTCTTAGCACTAGCCCATACAGACACCATAATCCAATAATACATCCACATAACCAACCCTCTATACAAATGCTTCAGCAATCTCTTCAAAATAATTACCTTCAAAGTCAGAACGATAAATGGAGGCACCACCAATATAGTCAGCCAGTATATATACATCCTCAAAATGTGCCAGAGATGGATTTATGTAATCAATATTTACCTCCCATGAATGCAGACCAATCACTGAAGGTCGAAGAGGATACACAAGAGAAAATAATAGACCCGCTAGAATATCTAAATCACGGCTCAGATGAAGAAGACTCTATAGTTGAGAATCATGAAGCTCCGCTAGAAGAAAGCTCAGGCGAAGAGGTGAATGAAGACGACGAGGACGACGAAGGTGTGGTCATGTCCAACGGAGATATAAACTTTAACTTTTTCGCCCAAACAATAAGATTCAATACCACCATTAACAGAGGTAACCTTCCAAAACATGCTGTGGAAATCCTTAAGCAATGGCTATTTGACCACTTCCAGAGACCCTATCCCACCGACGAAGAAAAAAACGAACTAGCTTCGACCACAAAACTAAATCTCACACAAGTCAACAACTGGTTCATAAATGCTAGAAGAAGGATATGGAAGCCCATCGTCAAGAAGCAGCACCTACGTCAAGCCGGCATGACAAACACAACAAACCTCTCACATCACTCCGTGTCAGACCCCACAACACAACCACTGCCAGTAGATCCAACAACACAAAACACATTCCCATCAGAACCAATCAACATAGACCCTACTCAAAATAAGTTACAAATAATGGAGGACGTAGAGAGACTTCGGATGGAAAACCAAGACATTAGAAGAACATTAGAAAAGAAATTCAAGGAGATGGATGCTACTTTATCAATTTCAAAAGAACGTTCAAATCACTTGTTACGGAAGATCAACAACAATGAACAAGAAACAAAAAAACTAAAGAACGAATCCAAACAACTTTCACATCAAGTACTTTGTTCCTACGAAGATGACATCAAAACAATTACACATCATCACAAATCATCTGCATTCACGAAAGTACGTCCAACTCCAGTCTATGAGATTTCGGAGATTTTAGTAGGATTCTTTGCTGGGGACATTTCTGATGCTGATGATTCGGAAAATGCTCAAGAATGTGTTTCGGAAAAGAAGAAGCAACGCAAAAAGAGGAAGACAAGGGAGGAGGTGGACGGTGGTGGGGGTGATGGTGATGGGAATCCGAAAAAAACTAAAAAACAAAGGAAGAAGAATTCTGATAAAAATGTAACAAGTACTGATTAAAGTTTGAAAAATTTTAATTCAACTCATCTTCTTCTTTCCGCTTGTCCCTTTTCATAAAGTTAATAAATTAAAAAATTGAACATGTTACCTTCATCATTGTTAAGAATACATCATATTCGCTGAGAGCAATCAGTAACTGTACGAACTCGCTTTCTCCACCTTCCTCTTCTTGTAGCTTCTTACAAGCGTCAAAGAATTCTTGTCCAGAAACATTCTTTGATTTGAGGAATTCTTCAAGCTTCTCTTCAAACAGTGTTCTAAACTTTTTATAAATATCTGTATATCTTTTTATATTAGAAACATTTGGAGAAGCTACCTACATTAGTTTATTTTCGTCAGAGTCTGGATCAAAAGCTGATGCGTTATCCTCTGAAAACTTCTCGAAAGCGTTCGAGAACTCATCATCCATAAGGTACTCTTGTACTTCAGCGATTATATCTACAGACATGATTGTTACAAAAACTATTTTTCTGAGGGCTTATTTGTTGGCCAACTTTGGAAAAATACCGGTACTAACTACAGCAGGAATGTCCTTGTATGAGACCAAACAGTCGATAAGAAGGCCATCAACAGCATCTTCGAATAGGAATGAGAGTTCATATAATAACAGAAAGATAACATACAAAAATAGACCATCATCTGCGTCAGTTTCCAGAAGAATCAATAACAAAGAGCCTAGCCAGCTTTATAACGAAAACTTTGATAATAAGAGGATTGCGGATGAAGCAAACCAGGCTGTTGGAAACGAATTTAAGCAAATGCTTGATGTCAAGTATGTGTCTGTTGCAAATTTGTCTAATATACATAGTTCGGAAAAGCGACAAACTTTGATGAAATCTGTTTTGGAAGGTGACTATTATGGAACCGAGCAACCTAAAAAACAACCCAGATGTAGATCTGCTCCCGGCTCGAGAATGGCTCCTAAACAGCTGAGCATTCAAATACAAAACATAGAAGAACCTGAGGAAGAACTAAACTACAGTTATTATAGAAGTCCGAAAGGAGACAGCAAGGATTTCATGCCAAGACACATGTCGACCGAGCAACAAAAGCAAGTGTTTAAACAAATAGATAATCCAAATTGGATTCCTCGCCATCTAAACAGCAAGAATCCCAATGTCAACCCAAATTCATCTTTGAAAGATTCTTTAAAGGATTCACTAAAAGAGTCCTTGAGGCTTCCAAAGTCCTTCGAAAAGAGCTTTAGCGAGTCGGTAATATCATCGAACTTGTCCTCGCCTTCGAACAAGCAGAGGCCCTCTTCAAGTTCGTCGTCTCTTAAAAAGATCGGGTGTAAGTTGGATCGTTTAAAAACCCATTAACTTTCTAGTATCGCCAAACTTCTAGACATAGCGACATTGTTCATACTTGTCTTAAAACAATAGATATGACTTATCAAGATAGAGAAAGACGAAAGAACTCCAAAGTCCCTGATCGTAGAGGTTACATGACTGGGTTAGCATACAGGAAACGCCCCACAACTGAACCGGAGTTTGATAAGAGCAGAAGAATTGGAGGAGTACAGGTAGCTGGATTTAAAATTAATAACAATGTAAGAGTGGAAACAACACCGTCAATGGACAAAAAGAAAAGAGGACAACAACCTGAGCCTGCGCCATCTCACCATGTCTGTTTGACGATACATAACTCAAGACACAATATTGATGCACCATCGAATATGGGGAGGAAAGTCCCCGTGTGGCCCATTTAAACTTTGTAACTATATTAAATCTTCACTTGTAAATACAGTGCTCAAGTTATATGGCCTCAGGATAATACTAATCTAGCTAAAAATGAATGGGTAGATTTAGAACTAGCTAGTTTAGAACTAGCTAATTCAGAATAACTTGGCGACAACAAACTCGTTGATTAGTTCCAACTCACAATCTCCATAATTTTTGCGAAACACTCATAATTAGTGCACACTATTTAGACGGATCTATTTTTATTATTTCGGTTATGGTTGTAAGACTTTTTGACTGGAAATAGACGATTAACGTAAGAAAAATCGTTTTGTCTAAAATTACAGTAAACCCAAGCAATAAACGATTCTATAGAAATACATCCATAGAGTCTCACCAAGGGATCGAATCAAATAATCGCTTGTCAGAAAACAAAAAGGTCCCAAAAGAATAAGAAACTATACAAATTATGACTCTTTCTCCGGATAAAGCAGAACTCCAAACGTAAGTGATTCTATTCAAGCTGCCTTAACTAACATTGATTCACCTTCCATTTTCCTACACAATTTTATGATCCGACACTTATTATGTCACTTTTCATTCCGCTTTCAACTCACCCGACTCTCGCCATATCGAAACGATTACCCAAACGTTCAATACTATACAACGTTGACCACGATAACAAAATTATGTATAACATGAACACTTGCGATAACTCGTCGCACAGTGGGTCCAATGATATACAGATCAAATTAGACAAGAGGAATACTGTCAGTAGTGAGGACAATGGAAACATTTCGCCTATTGCAAGTCTTGTTACTCAAGTGGCCCGTCCAACTGGAAATCCTGTGAACCCGAGAGTGAACTCACCGACTATAAATGGTTATACACCAACACCGGTAGCTGGAACGCCCTCACAAATAAACATTCAAAATAGAAAGAACAATACTAGGGTTTCGTCCCCAAGGACGGAAGAAGATGGTTTAGACTTGAGTGCGATTCAATTCAGCGTGCCAACTCCCTTGACACCTCTCTCCGGAGCCTCAACTCCAAACTCACAAATGAAAGGGATAGCTAGCCCAAATGCACAAAGCCCCAAGAGAAGCAAAATTATGAATTATTTAATGAAGTCTTTCTCATGGTGCTTTTCGAACGAACAACAGCAACAAAAAGCCCTAGGACAAAGCTCACCAACAACGAACCTTGTAAAACAAAATGCCGACGAAGATGATGAAAGCGAATCAGCCAACAAACAAGAAGACAACCTCAATGTAGATGCTCAAGCCGACGATAATAACTGGAACAACAAAAGATTGACCAACAAGAAAACAAAGAAGAGCGTGGCCTCGCCTTCCTCCCCCACTCAGGCACAGTCCACAGGGCCCTCGGTTAGAAAATTAAACATTCCACCACAAAAGTTCCTCCTCAACGACCAACAATCCCCTCGTTCGAAAGGAAAGAAGTGCTTGGTGCTTGACTTGGATGAGACCTTGGTTCATTCGTGCTTCAGTGCCATCCCCAACCCTGATTTTGTCATACCCATAGAAATTGAAGGAAACAAACACATGGTCTACGTGCTCAAGAGACCTTTCGTAGATGACTTTATGCTAGAGATGTCACGGTTCTATGAAATTGTCGTGTTCACAGCATCATTAAGCAAGTATGCGAACCCACTTTTGGATCAACTAGACAAGCACAACGTGATTAGCGCAAGACTTTTTAGGGAACATTGTACTTACATTGATAATTGTTACATTAAGGATTTGGCACGGTTGGGAAGAGACATTTCTCAATCCCTCATCATTGACAACTCTCCTACTTGTTATGCTTTGCAGCCTCAAAATGCAATGGCGGTCAGCAGCTGGTACGACGATCCAAAAGATACACAATTACAACAAATGATACCATGGCTGGTCAAGATGAGTGGACAAGATGATGTGTATGAGACTCTACAGGAGTACCGTGTATTCTATTCCCAGAGCGGCTGGAACGGAGGAAACCAACGCTGGTAAAGGTTGTTACTTTGTATCGGCAAACGTGAGCGTCCATATGTCATGTGCGCAATGTTGTTAATTATTTTTAATACACAGAGTGTAAATATAAAACTTGTTTTGATTTTATTTTCCGATCAATCCGTATTTTAGTGTTCGTCAACTGTCAGTCAACCAACTCATGAAGTGTTGCACTTCCATACTGCTCGTGTTCCTGCTTTCATTGTTGTTGATTGCAACTACATGTAGTGCCAAAGTAACCACCAAACCACCAACACCAACGGGCAAATATGGAATTACGCTTCCGACGAGGAGAGGATTATTGGAACTCACATTTACTTCGACCATTATTTGGATTTCAATATTTTTCTTCTTTGTGTGGATACTTGTACAGGCATTTCAGTACATTCTCTACAGAGGTTATCATTCCAAGAGCGAAATACCGATTGTCAAATTAAGATGGTTTCCATTATTCAAGCTGACATACAACTCGCAGTCAGATGATTTGAGGAGGAAAATCAATGCCTATTGGATTAAAGGAATTGTATATCCTGCGGGTTTAGCGTGTGCCGCTTGGTCCTTGTCTGTTTTATATTCTGGCGACAATTCGCTAACTGCTGAAAAAATCCCACACATTGAGGTTTTGAGGGCAATGACGGTTTTTTTAATTGGAATGATGATCTTTGGTATGCCAGTTGCACTTTACTTTTTTCTAATCACTATAAGAAATTCTATACAGAACACACTCTTCGCTTTCAATGATTATACATCATTGGGCAGCAGTACTCGACTGCATCCTTGTACTATATTGGGATTATGAAAACTTGGCCTTTTTAAAAATTGCAGCAATATTTGCAATATTCGTGGCGCTGGAAGGAGCAGAGTGTTTCGTCATGATGTTTTACAGAGCGTTCGGAGACACAAAAGCGTTAATGAGGGAGGAAGTAAAATCACAAATAAGCAAAGTACTGCAAGTGAGCCAATCCGGTTTTGACATTGATGCGGTATACGATCAATTCGATGCCTATCGAAGGGCCATAACGCCTTGGATGCTTTTCGTTGCCATCAGCGATCTACTTTTAAAGTTCGTTCAACACATTATTGTGCTGGTCTTGTACATTACACATTGGAATGATTTATCGTTGGAGTTGAGAATAGTGTTTGGCATTACTTTTTTAATTTTCGTCATTGTTCAATTATACTCACGTAAGATTCTTGTTCTTTTGCAACTAACATTAATTAGCATACATTTATACCATGATATGGATGAAGTTACGGAGGGAAAATGAAACGACGATACCAAGGATTTCAGATGACTTGGAGATGACGAGAGCTCCCAATTCGACTGGTTATGATTATCAACGTATTACAGGTGAAGATATCGAAGACACATCTTCGAACTCTATAAACTCGCCGGTGGTTTAAAATGTTAAATAAATTTGATTCTGTATAATGTGTCTTTTATTAAAAGCATTAAAATGTGTACAACATCACTCAAACTAATGAAGCAGAGATTCAAGAATATTATGAGCACTAGTTCTGCCATCACACAACGGAAATTTAGGTAGAGGCCAAAGTTGGTGCGAAGGTTGCTCCTGATTTGTCGAATACATCCAGTTTTTGTTGTAATATTGGCTTATCTCAGCGAGTGCTGAAATATCTTTTGCCAAGTCGTTCTACATCTCCAAATTTAGTGTTGGTTAGTGTGTCAATGTTCCAAAAAGCCGCCATCATGAGGTCGTTTGTGTTATTCGTTAGATCTTTCATGAATCAACTGTTGTACAATCAAATCTAATACGTAAGTTGCTTTTTAATGTGATGATAGGTTAATGTCACGAACTATATTCCAATTCATTTCAATTCCATCACATATATTGATTTGTTTCGTTTCGGCGCTCGCAATCTAATCGTTTGAGGTGATGTTGTGTTTTTTCGAAGTTTACCTTCATCTTCTTACAAAAACAAAGTTGATTTTATTTTTGCCGGCAAGAAGATATCCGTTATTGTAAAATGATTGACATTGGACAACTAAACAAACAATGCAACAAGCAACAAGCATCTTCTGAGAGCAAGAAATAAAATTTAATAATAGCGCCATTTGACTGTGGGAGTGCTTTAAGACGTGTTGTGGTGCTTGATCTGGCGAAGAAAGCGATGCTAATAGTGAGCGAAGACACCAACTTTTTAGGACACTAAGCAAGTGGCCAAACGAAATCAAAGAAGCTTCATGGTTATAAAACAATTTGAAAAAGTTTACGCAAGTGTCTGGAATTCATTAACCCGTACATGAAACGTGGACCCTGTTTTGGAGCTTTTGATTTTATTTTATATTGCCCTGTGGAAGAACGCGCAAGGATGGTTAAAACGCTCCATAAAAGAAAGAAAAAACGTGTCGTTGTTTGGTCTTCTGTTCTATTAAACTTTGTAACAGTTTTTTTGATTTGTTAACGTTATTCTCCGTTGAAATTTTTATCGTTGCCTTTTTTCCCTCCAAAAATCAGAAGACCAGATTGCAGGACGACAACAAGTCTTTATAGGTGGTTCTACACACCAACGCATTCAGTACTTCAATTAATATTATAGAATCATTCTAAAGGTTAGTATCCCCCACAATCGATTGATACAAGCAACACTTTAGTTTTTAAATAATTAAAGTAAAAGAACAAAACAGGAAGTATGTCACAGCATTCCCTTACGTAAGTATAACGTTTCATTTTGAAAAACATAACATTTTTCGCGCCTGCGTTCATTAATCAAATAGTATATTAGATGGGAATAGTAACAGTAGTAGTAATACGAGTGGCACATCAAATCAACCGCGAACAAGCCACTCACAAGTAAACTTCATTAATCATGTGAACCCAAAACAATTGTCACAGACGCCCACCATTGTAAACCCTCCCCCACTACCACCAAATAGAGTAGGGCTGATGCAACCCAACCCCATGCTTCTAAACTCATCACCCATACCTCTAATCAAAAGAACAGGTACACCCACCAGTGACCAAAATGTACAACAACAAACAGCCCCTGGCATGCTTTATGGCACTTTCACACCTTTTGGAACCCCACAGCAAGGAAACATTACAACAGTATTAGGTCTACAAAACAAACCTCGCCTTCCAACACCTTTAACAATCCTCTCCACCTTCATCCCAGTCCTCTCAAACTTCAACCAGAACTTCTCCAGTATCACCAACAGACAGTACGTGCTCCAGCACCACAACCAATGATGATGGAGATAGTTCTGCTCCTTTCGGCGACGACAAGAAGAAGGGATCCAAAGGAAAATGGACACAAGAAGAAGACAACACATTGAGAGCTGCAGTCATGCTTCACCAAGGAAAGAATTGGAAAAAGATTTCAGAATACTTTACGGACCGCAGCGACGTGCAGTGCTTGCATCGTTGGCAGAAGGTGCTTAACCCAGAGGTGGTCAAGGGTCCATGGACACCAGAAGAAGATCAAAAAGTGATGGAACTCGTAGAGACGTATGGACCAAAGAAATGGAGTTTGATAGCACAACACTTGCCTGGCAGGATCGGAAAGCAATGTAGAGAGAGATGGCACAATCACTTGAACACCAACATTAACAAGGGTCCATGGACGGAGGAAGAGGATAGGTTGATCATGGAGGCACATCAAAAATTAGGAAACAGATGGGCTCAAATAGCAAAACAACTTCCTGGAAGGACTGATAATGCGATCAAGAATCATTGGAACTCTACGATGAGGAGAAGAATGGCAAGAGCCAAGGGCGATCCATCTGGAAAAGGAAACGAGTACGAAGATGATGCCAACTATGACGAAAGCTCTCAAAGCAGTTGTGCATCAAACAGCACCCAAGGATCAACATCCATCGCCAGTCAACAACCAGCCACATTAAAAAAGAAGAAGAGCGCAGCGCCAGTCACCGTAGATAAACCAAAAAGAAAATATACCAGAAAGAATGCAACATCTTCATCAACATCAACATCATCAACAGATAAAAAGAAGAAGACTGCAAAAAAGACTGTGAGCACCGGTAAAAAGTCAAGTACAACCGTGGACGATCAAGACGAAGCGACGGAGGAAGATGACGACGACGATGATGATCACAACACCAGCAACACATCTCTACATGCAACAGAAACTCTCACGGACGATAATTCACGAACAGCCGATGCGAATCCCAACACTTTAAAAACACCACAAACACCAGTGGACACCAAGTTCATCCAATCGCCACAAATTCTCTTCCATCAAGGAGGAGAGCTCATGGCCAATGGAGTATACCCTAACGAAGTTGAATTCCATGGCATGGACCCCACCAACGAACCCACATCATGGCCCATGAACCCACAAGAATTACAACCGGGTGGAGATGGATTTGATTTTGATCATGGATTCTTCTCGCCACCCAGAGCATCGCATCACTCGCTGAGCGCATTTTCGCCGCCCACCAGTGCGAGTCGCGCATTGTTCCAATCGTCATCTTCGACATCGACACCTGCGAGATCGTCATCTTCTGCATTCTTGAGTCCTCCTAGAAGCTCGAGCAACACGTTTTTATCGCCAAGTATTCTTCGGAAACGAAAGAGAATCGATGAGGATGATTTGATGAGCACGCCCAACCGAAGTGCAAAAAAGAGTTCGCCGGCGAGTATTCACGGCAGTCCTAGTGGTTTCTTTAGTCCTAGTAAATTATTCACGAGCAGTCCGTCGTCGTCGTCGTCGTCAGGAGTACGAGAGAGTCCAAAGATTCTTGAAAAGAAGATTAGCAAGAAACTTGATTTTGATTCGCAGGACGATCCGCCTCATTTCGCACATCGCACATGTTCGTCTTCGACATCATCATCATCATCATCGACGTTATCGCCGTCGCATTCGATATTCATGGGTAGTGGATCGTTGAGCGAACCGAGACCTTCGTCGAGCACGTTGAGCGTTACGAGCGGTAACGGCGCATCTTCGATGATGAATGGAAACATTACATTTGTGACGGGTAGAAAGTTTGTGATGAACGGTATAGGTGGGTTGAGTAGTGCTTCGCGATCGGTCACTGTGAATGGTGGCAATCATCGTGGTCAACTTGGATTGATTAATAGCAAAATCAATGCAGCAGGAAGTCCGATGGCATTGGATAAATCTCCGATTGTAAGGCCAGAAAGTCCGACCGTTCCTCCGGAAACTCCGATAAAAATGTCATCTTCTGGCCATTCGGTCATGATGTCCAATCAGGTCACACCAGATAGAAATGCAAAGAATAGAGATTTGTTCATGAGTCCGTCGAATTCATTTTCGATGAGCCCATTCAAATTCTTTCAATCTCCAACTGCATCGTTGATTGCATCGCCTGCAACGTCCCGTGGCGATAGCATATATAGCAGAGCAGAGATGTTGAGTACCAAGTTAAACAGCGTGGCGACTGCAAGTAAATAATAGATTGTAAATTAAATTATTTTTTTTTTATTGTTGGTGATTGTCTTTTTGTAAGTGGCTTTGTTTATTTTTAAATGAATCAATCGGAAATATAACAACCAAAAATATAATCAAAATAATGAGAGCAGTGCCTGTCGTTTTCTTGTTGGCAACAATCATCTCTGTAAGTTTGTAGATCGCAACATGGATTGTGTTAACAGTTGTGCTAGTTCTCTTATGCAGCCCTTCCGGTCTTCAAGTTTGTATGCAATCTAACGGGTAACAATTGGCTTTCGATCGCCTCCCAACCGTAAGATTTTTATGAGCATTATCACTAAGATATACAGTTGCCAAGCTGGCTTCACTATTGTCATTCCTGTCGGCACCCGCGTCATTGCAACAGGTGGTCCCATTCCTTCTGCATGTGGAAAGACCTACTACACAGTTTTCGTTGATGATATCAACGCTGGATACGCAGAGGCCCAATACCTTTGTGACGGAAAGATCCCCTACACCCATAATGATCGTATAACTGGTTTCAACTGGCAAGCAGGTTGGGACTTTATCGTACGTCTTTTGTTGTTTGGTTTGATCTAACATACGTTATAGAACATGTTCCAATTCCCATCAAGGGCCAGTCAAGTTGTTGAGCGCTTAAATAGAGGAGAAGTAGCCACCGTGGTTGATGGACCAGCATACACAAACGAAAACATCTACATGGTTAAGGTTGCCAACGGAAGAGGTTTTGGATGGGTTGATGCTACATACATCCAACTCACAAACTACAACATGACTCAACTTGAGAAGCCACAGTTACAATAAATAGATTTAACTTATTTCGAAGATTATTTAAAAAATTTTAATTTAATTCTTAATACGCAAAAATCTTACACATCAAGCGAGAGAAGATAATGCAGGAACAGTTAGCTGAGTCCAAAAACAACCATCAAGAACAGGGATCGGTTGTTAGACTTGTTTCAAGTAAACGATGCCGAAAATAGATTAGAACGGTACAAGAGTGCCATAAAAGATGTCAAAAGAACGCTCTACCTGCCATTTATCTAAATTCCAGTCGCATGATGTTGATATCAATGGCGAGAATGACGCGTTGATCGATTTGGACAGAAGCAACCTTTGTTACCTGTTGGGAGGGTTGTCAAATTGATTGATATGGCTAGACTTGGTTTCAGTGGACTCCTGACATTACTGTCCAGTTAAATGAAAAAGAAAAGGAGTTCAATAAAGAATTTAAGAACATTAGAACAATTGTTGACAATGCGATTATGTACATTAAAAAGTCTGTACTCTTCGGAACATAAGAAAGAAAATAAGCAACTGTGCCGAACACGCACAAAGAGTCCCATGCAATGTACATTCTAAACAATAAACACA
Organism: Acrasis kona; assembly: GCA_026419775.2. NCBI lineage: Eukaryota > Heterolobosea > Eutetramitea > Acrasida > Acrasidae > Acrasis > Acrasis kona. Next base: position 62,276 of record JAOPGA020000059.1, read on the forward strand.
TTTTTAATGAAATTTTATTAAAAGAATTCGTATCATGTCATCAATTATTGAGTTGTTGATTGTTTTTGATTAAGAATGCTGATAAGAAATGTGGAAGTACGTGACATGACACCCTTGTAATATCTGAACCGATGTCCGATATCCTAATCTAATAAATCTATTTTTTAACTTTTAATTTCTATTTGTGGAAATGAATCATAAATGATTTTTGGTTCTTTTCCACTTCTGTAGTCGGTGTTTAATCGATTTTGCCCGAAAACGATGTTGAAAACGTTATAAAATCATGGAGCAGCAAGATACGATTGGAACATCAACTATTACCAATTTCACATTTAATTCTTTCGACCACAACGGATTGAACACTGAAGAAGGCTATATATCATACGAAGACTTGGAGCAATCAATCTACCAGAACTCACAACCACAGTCCCAAGACCTACATAAGAACGAGTCTATTCAAAGCATTCAACAAGAGAGCCGTCCGTATGTGCCGACCATTTTCGACAACCAACCCCACAAGGACGGAACATTCAAAGACAAGAAAATGTTGCCTCACACTGGGTTGGGTTCAGCATTTAGAAAAGCGACGACATGGGTTTGCCATACATTTAACAGTAATGCATTATTTCCAAACAACAAATACATTACAGTTGAGGAGCTAGTGAGGCTTCTTCAGAGACCCAATCCAGAGGACAGACCGTTTTTAATTGATGCCAGAAAAGAATCCGAGTTTAAAGAGAGTCATATAGAGGGCTCAACAAATCTACACGACCCTGATAAGTTAGAGTCAGTCAACTGGCTGAAGGAAATTCCAGAAGACAAACTAATTGTCTCATACTGTGCAGTAGGATTAAGGTCTGGTTATCTTGCAAAAAGAATCGTTGAGGAGCTTGGTCATAAGAACACGGTCACTCTGAAGGGTGCATTTTATCGTTGGGCGAACATGGACCTTCCCATGGTTAATGGAGACAACCATCCTGTACACAAAGTAGTACCACATCAAATTTTAGCGAGGACCTTGTTAAAGCCAGAAATAAGGACTAGTTTAAGAGGTCACGGTGATAATGAACATATTAAAGGGCAATAATTTTGTATAACAGTAAAATAACATCCATTAATAGTAGTTTTGCATTTTAATGATTTGTCCACAAAACATCATCAACGCACACATGCGAAGTTGTTGTAATACGATAAAACCTTTATGTTGGGGAGGGGGTTGAAATTGAGCAATGTCAAAGTATTTTTTGATGGAGGGTGTCCTCTTTGTATCAAAGAAATAAACCACTACCAAAGCGTTCAAAATAAATACAAGATACAAAACTTGTACTGGCAAGATATCAGCACAGGAGAACTTGACGATTTGACGAAACACAAAGTAACGTATGAAGACGCTATGACAGAAATGCACGTAATAGAGTATAAAGAAGAATCAAACCATGTTTATAAAGGAGTGGAATCTTTTTTAAAAGTGTGGGAACGACTCCCGTATTACAGGATGCTTGCCATTCTTACCAAATCAGTGCCGGGCGTGAAGCCAATAACAAGTTGGATGTATCGAAAATGGGTCCTCTACAGATTGAGAACTGACCCAAGACTACAATTTTGTACGGCCGAAAGATGCAAACCAAAAATGTGAATAGAAATAACTTTACCTTCATCTTTTGTACAATAAACATCAATTGAATTTATTTCTTTTTAGGGGAGAATAATTGTTCAAATGCGAGCTTGACTGGCTTCGCAGGACTCAACTTTTCTAAATTATCTTTTGGTGGTGTCTTTTGTGGGGTTAAAGGAATGACTTCTCTTACGTTGTCACTCCGTTTCTTTGGCGAAGATGTCGGAGATTGTTGTGAAGGTGAAAGTGGTGTTGGACGATGTCTAAACAGATATTTATCTTTGACTACCGCTATAATCTCGTATTCTGTATCTCCTCCCTCTGAAGATTGTTTCTTCTTTAGAACGACATATGGCTTTTTTAGCTGCACTTGTTTACCCTCGCACCGCTGCTTTCCTATTACTAATTCTGCTCTTATTTGCTTGTCTTTCTCACTTTTTGTGCTTACTGTCAATTGGCCAAGAACAACATTGTCTAGTTTTCCATCCTCAGTTCTTGGTTCTAATTTTCCTTGCATCTCAAGAATTTGCCAGTAATTCAGCTGACCATCTGTGAACGCTGTTTGTTTTTCAATTTTGATTTCTGTCATGTGGTTGTGGATGGTTGTGTTGCTTGGTCAATTAGTCGTGGTGGATTGTGACAACTCTTTCGGGTTATGTGTGGATCACAAGAAGACTTTAATATAAGAGAAAAGAGTCATTTATTTTAATAATCCTCTTCGTTATCATCTTTTGCAGGTTTCTCTACTTTCTCCACCTGTTCGAGATCAACCCCCTTCTTCAAAGTTGTGGAGCCATCGTCCAAATGGTATAGTACAGATGAGAAGTGAGCACCACTATCGTCGAAGCTGACGTACTCCAAAGAACCAAAGTTAAGGCTAATTGATTCATCTAGGGTGTCCTTTCTACCCCAGCTTGTAGAATAGCCACTAATATACACTTTACGAAGCACGCTTCAATGTTAATACTGTAAAATATTATTAAAGACTTACTATCTAGACACTGGCTTGCCATCAGTGGTAACATCAATCGTGATTTTCTTGAATGGTCTCCTCGTCACCTATAATATTAGATAAGTTATATTAGCCAGACTCACGCTATGGAATGCTAAAAGTGGAGATTCTTTGGTGTGGCTTTTAGTTATAGAGATTTCGGAAATGCTTGGTTCGCTGCATTGTCTCTCTGCAAAACCTTCCTCGTCAAAAGTTACTGGTTTGTCCTTCTTTCTGCTGTAGCGACCAGAGCTAATTCCAAGACCAAGTCCCCATTGCACTGAATCGATGGCAAACCATCCTGCGTACTGACCGTCCTTCGTGTCGCTTACGACTTCTCCAAAGTTGATGAATGCAGTGTTTGTCAATTTTTGTTGGGGGTTTTTCGATTCTGAAAATTGATTTTAAAGTTACAACTTCGGAACATGTTCGTGACAGTTCTTTTGAGATAAACCTTATCCTCCGCCATTATAAGAACAAGCTTGTTGTAAAACAATCTCGACCAATAAGTTTTCCTTTACAATTTAAGATAAGACATGATTAAACAAGGTTCATCACAACAACGGTTTATTGTTTAAAAACATCTAAGGGCTGGATAGGATACCGCTTTCCGCTGTTCAAATACTTTTGTAATCCTGCATTTTGTTCAACTTTTAATTTATGAGCTTTGATGGCTGTGTACTCCTCTGGAATTATGTATCCTTGCGAACACCAATTATCAAATAAGCACCACAAAAGTGCGTCTGCAGAGGTTATAGAATCTCCAACTAAAAATCCAGAGGTACTCTTGTTAAGGAGATACTCAAATCTATCGAGCCACTTTGTAACGTTCTTTTGGAACAACTCTTTTGTAGTTCCTCTTGCTACTGCAGAAAAATCTCTTACTCCTTCAGTGTACATGTCCACGATCGCTCTTTCCTCTTCACCTTTCCCTGCTAAACCGTACTTATTCGATACGTATCTCAAGATAGCCTGTGATTGAGTGATTGAGAACTCGCCCTCAGTCCACAGTGGTAAAGCATCAAAGGCTAGCTTCTTCTCCGCGACGAGAGAGGTGAATCCCGAGGGTTGATTATCAACGTTGTATGGTCCTACACCAGTCTCTTTATAGTCTACATCCGCTATCGCTAAAACTACTCGAATTGGTTCAACAAGACCTCTTGATGAGAAATATGTGATGGTTGGAGTTGACATGATTGTTGTAATATTTTATCAATGGATGAGGCCCTTGTGCTAATTTTATAGACTGTCTCGAAAGGAATTATACTGGTCATTGTGGTGTATCGCAGAAAAGTTGAATGATAGTCATCAACTGTGCTAGTAACGTTTTATAAATTTGTAACAGTAGAAAAAATATTAACAACCTCCAATTTATGTTGATTCATTATAATACATTAAAGTTTTAACACTTTTTAGAACCCATCTTCCACCGCTTTTCAAGATCATCGTCCTCGCAAGAAAAGAGTGTCTTTCCCAGTTTAGTATTCACTTTATTATGGAGCACGCACAACCACCTTGACAGAACATTGGATGGGTTTTTTTTATAATTACTTCCCACTTCACTTAGCACAAATTTTTCATATGGCAACTCTGTCAGAATGTTACTAAAATCTTCGCTACAAACAACACAGGGAAATAGATTTGTCGTGCTCTTTACAATTTGAATTGCTTCAGAAACCTTTGAGGAGCTCGAATTTGTCGACCTCAAATTCGCAAGCATTGTATGCATAAAGCTCCAAGTCATTCTTCCCACTTCTTCTTTAGTTAATGTACCAAGTCCAGGCGGCTCCAGCCCACACTTGCTGTTTGATTTTGATTTTGGTTGTTCAAGTAGGGCATCTGCATTTTTGTACTCGGTGATATATGTTTTATTGCCCTCGCTTAATTTTTGGGTATATAACACAAAAATAAATAGAAGCAAAACGATTACAGACAGCCCTATTGTAACTCTAACTCTCGAGGAACGAAAGACATCCTGCATTTCATCAAAAAATATTGTAAAAAAATGAAGCGGAGAGATGTCATAACATGCAGACGACGTTGAAAATTGATATTTATTTAAACTGTAAGGGGCGAGATCACACCATCGAAAACACCATATAATCTCGAGAAATGCAGAAACAGTAGTAACTGTTAGTTCTCTCCCTGTAAACGAATCTCATCTGAAACCAATTTTCCTGGTTGTGACTTGAGTGATTGTTTTAGTTCGTTTCACCCTCCAATCACAATTTTCTTACCAGCATATATGAGAAAAAGGGTTGTCTATTTTTCGTGTCATTTGATGTCTTCGGTGATAAAGCTGTGGTCGTACTTCATTATTTGTTATGTTCGCTTCAGTCAAATTATGCTGCTTTTCCTTGTTCGACCGGTTTGTCCTTAAGGGTTTTAGACATCTAATATCCTCAGTCATGATTCTGACTTTGAGTTTCAACTTTTGTCTGTCTTTCTTGAATGGCAAATGTAACATCTGTATCTTGAGGAGGGATTTGAGGTTCAGTGATAAAGTCTGTTCATTCTCGCCAGTTTTTGGTTGTCCTTCTTAATTATGGGGCCGGGAATTTGACTACTGTTCAAATAATGTCTAATGACACAGACCACCAGTTACGACCTGTATCACGGACAACAAATGCTAGTCCAGGTAATAACTTGAAGGATATTGATCTCTCTATGTCAGCTTGGAGCGCATTAGAGGAGGAGTTTAGAGAGGTTGTTGCAGAACTAAATGAACTACCACAAATGAATGCTTTCAGAATTGAATATGAGAGATTATTCAAGGTACTACTAACATCACACACTCATGAAATCGAGTTGAGGAAGAGATGCGAGGAGTTTAATCAAGACATTATATCAACCGTCACCAAAGTTCAGCAGAGTTTGAGTACTTTGAAAGAGGACGAACAACTGATTGCACAACTAAAACGTGAAATAGAAAAAACTTGGGAACATGTTGATCAGTCAAGGGAGAAGGAGTTAAAGGACCTTGAGCAATTGAACAAACTTATAGCAAAGGAGCGCACTCTTTCACAAGAAATAAAAGACGGGTTGCCAACGCACAAAACAACAGCAATAGAAGAAAATGAGCAACTTCGAGATAAACTCCAAAAAGATCGTGACGCATTCAATTCCGAAGTGATAGTTCTTATCAAAGAAGTATCGAATTTGGAAGTCAGAGTCAAGAATTTCAATACGGAGAAGAAGTCTTACTTGACTCACATCCAGGAGATGACGGAGGAGTTATCACAGTTCAAAACAGAATACAATGAACAGATTAAAGCCATTGATGCCGCAGAACTTGGTCTCAAAAAGACAAAATTCAAACTGGAGACAAAGAACAATGACATTTTTCACAAAGAGTCATCAATAGAAAGGGGCTGTCAGAAAATAAATGAATTGGAACAGGAGCTCAAAGAACAGAGTCAAATCACTCAAAAGGCAGAAAAGGAATGTGAAACTGCCGAGCACCGAAGGGAGAAAATTGATAGAGATCTCAAGGAACAGATTAAACAAAACTCTAAACTTTATGCCGAGAACGAAGAACTAAGAGATGGCTTGTCTACAAAAGAGGCACAAATCAAAGTAATCAAGGAACAACAAATCATCACCCAAAAGACCATCACCGCCGTAAGTTTCACAATCGAATGCACTCAACCTTTGATAGTTTATTAAAAGAAGAAAAGAATTGGAAGAACGAAGGGACAAGTTGGAAGATGAAAAGAATCAAATCACCGAAGAATACAAGAACATTCTGGTGGACCTCAACCAAATGAAGAGACAGTTCGACGTCGAAAAGGCCAAAATCGAAGACCTGTCCCATCAAAAAAGCATCCTCTCCAAAAACATCAACAAATCCGAACTAGACGTTGAAAAGTTGAAGAACAGCAGAAAGATTGTAGAAGGAAACAGAAAGAACGTAATCACCAAACAAAAGGGATATTCGTCGGCGCTAGAAGAATTACGTGTCTCAGAGAGACGATTAAAGAAGGAAACAGACAAGTACATGGAAGAATTACAGATCGCACATCAAAAACACGAACAAGCCATCGAGGAAGCCAAAATCAAAAAAAGAGACACCGAAGAATATCAAGAAAAGATTAGAGATGGACTAGAAAAACTCAAACAACAACAATCCCTGCTAGAACAAGTCAGGAACGAAAAGAACCAATACAGCAAGCTCATGAACGATGCCAACGCGGAAATCAATCTCATGACGAAAAGCAAAAAGGTCATGAACGAACAAATCAAGAAACTAAGAGCGGAGATCGAGAAGCGTCAGGACGAACTATTGGACCAAAGCAGAAAGAAGGAATCCATCAAAATCAAAATCGAAAAGCACATGGAACAAATCAAAAAGATGGACGACGAGATCAAGGAACAAGAATCAATCAACAGGCAACACGAAAACGAAATTTATAAATTGAACCAAATCATCAAGGACGCCGACACCGAACGAAAGAGACAACAAAAAGAATTCGAATCCGTCATGAACGATCGAGACATTTTGGGCGCCAAATTAATAAAAGGAAACGACGAACTGGCTCTCTTGTACGAGAAGATCAAAAGCCAACAGAGCGCTCTGAGCAAGGGGAGCGTTCAGTACATGGAGAAGGTGATGGAAATCGACACTTTGAAATTCAAAATTAGAGAATTACACAAAAAGAAGGTGGAATTGAGCGACGAGATTAGCGCGTTGGATGATTTGAAAACAGAGGTGCATCGATTGGAGAGGGAGTTGTTACAGGAGAACATGCGCAATAGAGCGCTGCAGGATGAGTTGGAGAATCCAATGAATGTTCATCGGTGGAGGAAATTAGAAGGATCCGATCCACAATCTTATGAAATGATTCAAAAGATTCAAAAATTACAAAAAAAGTTGATCAAGAAGACGGAGGAGGTCATGATGAAGGACATGTTGATTCAACAAAAGGAAAAGTTGTACGTGGAACTCAAAGAGGTGTTGATTCGTCAACCTGGTCCCGAAGTGGCGGAACAATTGACCACGTTTCAAAGCACGCTCAAGAATAAAACAAAAGAGTGCAGAAAGATGAAGGAAGAGCTGAAGGCGAGCATGTTATTGGCAAAAGAACAACAATATGAACACGAGCGGTTACAGGCGGAACTATCTCAAATCAAATCACAATATTATCAACAGAGAAAAGCAGAACAGAGACAGCGTAGTTATGAATCGGGAGCATACGACGATCATCAACAACTCGAACAACAACAAGCTTAGAGAATTATTTGTACATTTAATAAAAAAAAACAACATTATTGATTAAAAATTACATCCACCAAATCTAACAAATCATCATGATCATCTCTCGGCTCATTTACAACAATTCTGGTCATTTGTTTGGCGTTGTCATCGCAAGTCTTGTTGATAAACAAATCATTTTTTACATTAATTTGTAAATGATTCAAATCGAAAAGTTGTTTTCGCGCAGTACCTCGTAATGTTTCATCAACGCTGATTGATTGTGATGATGAAAGTGGTTGTACATGATGACCACTATTGGACGCATAGTAGTGATCCAACGCGTTGAATAAATTAGAGAACGTAGCTGGCACGTTATCTTGTTGATTCTTGGGTGGTAACGGCGAATCTTTAAATGTGATGATCGCATTAGATGCATTTCCATTTAATAACGAATCTGATGCCACAACTGTATTACTATTCCTTTCCTTGTCTTCGATCGATTGTTGTTGAGCAGCGGGTGTGATTTTTGTTAAAGATGCTTTTTTGATTGTGAGCTTTGGAATTGGAATCGAATTCTTTTTTGCGATGGAATCAACGATATGTGTTGGTTTTACTCTACGTGTACTCTTCTTTTCGATAGGGTGCTGTTCGTTGCTCTTTGAATTTTTTTGATTGGTGATTACGGACATGATGTGTTCGTAATGTTTAATCATTTCTCTTCTTCTTTTTTGTTTCTTGTTTTTGCGCAGCTTCATGTTCCTTTTTAAAAAGATTATGTTCATGTTGTTTTTGATTTGATTTTTAATGTAACCTGTGATGGGTTTGATTTTTTTTGTTAGGGGATTGACCAGCAGTGAGGTGTTGGGAACGTAATGTGGTTTTGGGTCGGTTTCATTTTCGATCATGTGATTGACTTCAGGTGAGGTCCTTGTTCTTTTTGATGCGCTTGCTTGTGAATGTTGTAATGATCTTTTTGGAATGGAAGGTTTCTTTGGTGAATGTGGAGAATGTGTATTTGGAGTAATTGGTGTGTTGTTGATTTTTTGAGGTGAGGTCATGATTGGTTTATTTGGAGTGATTGGTGTTTTGGTGTTTTGGTAATGTACGGGAGTGGTCGGTTGGTTCATGTCTATTAATAAATGTTTTTGTGCTGTTAGGTCGTTGACTTCCATGTCGGCTTCGTCCATGTTGGCTTCATCGTCTTCAATTATATCGGCTTCGTCATCGTCGGAATCAATTACTGTGTACTCAACATGTTCTTCTTCTGGCTGTTGATGTTGATGGTGGTCGTCAGCAACATTATCATCGTCATCACAAACGTCAATGCACTCTATTATGGTGTTTTCGGTAGGCGGTGTGAAAGGAGACATCTCAGTCGGTGTCACACTTTTGTTCAAATCTGGTCTAAATGGCTCTTGATCAGGACATTCTTCAATTTTTGTGACGTTGTTGTGTACTTGTTTGTTGGTGCTACATATTCCTAAAAGTTGTTCCATTTCTTTAGACCTCCTCTCTAGTTTTTGCTCAATGTCAACCATGTTGGATTCATAATGCGTAAGGCTGCTCTGGTTTGTGTGATGTAACAGCAAGTGACCATTATTAAAAGGTTGTTGAGTTTGGTAATGATGCGGTTGAACATAGGATACCATGGGTTGTGCCACTATTGGTGCATCCGTATATCCGATATAATTGGGAACTAGAAAAACCTGTGTGTTGGGAACCGAAATGTATGTGGGTTGTTGAACATAATACTGACTATTAGGAATGTGTTGCACGTATTGTCTGAAAAGATTAAAAATTCAACAACAACAGCACCACTTACATTTGTTGCATATTGTTAAAGTACCCATCGTTCATTTATGTATCTTGAATAGATTACAAAAACAACAACATTACAATCTTCAATAAAGTAAATTTTTTATTACACTGCTGCGAAATCTCGTTTCGCCCTGAGAGATGAACCACTCCACGCAATTTACCTCTTGTTTCCAAATGTTTTATAATTTCTTCTTGCCGTGCCGGTAGGTTGTTGAATTGTAAAGTACGGGTCAACTGTCTCCGGTTGCTGTTCCTCCACTTGCTGTTCCTGTACAGTCTCTCCCTCTCCCAACCAACCAATCTTCTTCATAAAGTCAACCGGTTTGGCATCTCCACCAGAACTCGTAATTACATTTTCATCATTTTCGTAATCAGCATCATCGTCTTCATCTTCGACTTGTCCACTATTACTTTGTTTGTTGACGCTGTCCGGAGAATAAGCAGGAGATGGATTCGTGATGGAATCTTGTTTGAGTTTCTTCTTTTGCTTGTTCCTCTTTCTGTTCTTTTGGCTCAACTTGTAAATTTCATTCAAGGAGTTCGGAACTCTTTCCTCCGGCGGAGTTTTGATGACCTTGGGTGATGGGGGTCTAATGTTTTGTGGCGTGACTTCTTGAGGTTGAATGGAGCTGTTGGTGTTGTTGTTGTGGTCTTGTTTGGTGGGCGTCCTAAAATCTCCGAATGATTCACTCATGATGCGGTCGACTTTTGCTCTATTTTCTTCGTCCATTTCTAAAGTATCCATGAATAAACTAGGATTGGTTTTTTCCGAAACGAACAATTTTCTGTCCGATCTGTTTCCATTCATGTGAACATCTTCGTCCTCGTCGCTACTGCTCAATAGTTCGTCGTCCGTGAAATTTAATCTGGAAATTAATCCTGGCTGGTGGGTCCATCCTGCTGATTGGTAGAGTTGATCCACGTTGAGTGGTTGTACGTTTGTTGGTTGAGCGTCGATTGGTGCATGTGCTTTAAATGTAATGGGTTGTGTGACTGCATGTGATGGTTGTTGCTGTTGCGGTGTGTTCGTTTGGTCTACACTTTTGATGGCTTCTTGAATTAAATTGAAAATAATGTTTGCATCGCGGCTGACATATTTTGAAACGGGATGGCAAAGGTTAAGTAATTCGTTAACATTTTTGGGTTGGCCTTCCGTCAAGTTCAATATCATGTGTCTTGGCATAACGTATCTAACGCTCTCATCTACGGCTCTTGCAGTTTGATCTCTCCATTGGTACAATGCCTTTAGGACTGCAACTGTTTTTGCATCATAACGTGGGTTAGAATAGATGAGATGGGAATCAGGTTTTAATTGTTCCTTTTCGTATCGGCGCAAACATAACTCTCTGCTCCTGGTAAGAACGTCGCTTACGCGTTCGGGACCACTATTGCTGGGCGGACGATCGTACATTTCTTGTTTTAGAATGGCACATATATAAAGTAGATAATGCGTATCTTCGCGTGCGTACTTGACCATTTCACTCGGTAGAGGTCTTATCCTCCAATCGGCTAGTTGATACTTTTTGTCCGCATCTACTTTACAATATTGTCTGAGGAGATATTGTAAAGAAAAACCTGGCAAGTTGAGAACTCTTGCGGCCTGACCCGTGTCGAACATGTTGACGACGTAGATGCCAAAATCTCTTTGCAGCCATATGATATCGCAATCGGCTCCGTGCATGATCTTAATGATGGATGGGTCGGTAAAGGACTCGTTAAGAATGTTCAAATGTTGACGCAGCTGAAGCGTGTCCACGAGGTAGTCTTGTTCCAAAGTACTGATCTGCATCAAGCATACGAAACCTTGAAAGGAACGATAGGAATGACTTTCCAAATCAATCGCAAACTCTTTTTGCTTATTTAAAGTGTCGCTCAACTCCTTCAATTGTTCCAAGTTGTCGACCCAGGTGCACGTAGTTTCCTCTAACGACCGATAAGCCGGCGCTTGTTTGGGCCTACATAGATCAGCTTCCTTGAACTCCAAACAGAGTAGTTCGGGTTCGTATGGGTGAGGTAATGAATTTTCGCTTGGTTTCGAACCGACACCATCACCTGGAGAGTACTTGAACGGAAACTCTTCGACGCCTGCTATGGCATACTTTTTTTGTTCGTCTCCGCTCCATGTAACCTTGAGGCTCTGTTCTAGTGTGGCAGCAGAGGCATGAGGCTTCACTGTAAGTTTCGGTTGGAATGCAGCGTTCGAATTATTAACGTCCGTCCATTGTGTTTGAGGGCGTAGTAGCGTTTTGATCTTCATGTCTATTGACATGTCTTCGTCTTCATCCCGTTGTTCTCCATCGTCGTCCTGGGATCTGATGGTTCCTTGTATTACTCTCTTGTTGGTGTGCGGGGCCTCCATTTCGTCGAGTGAAATGTCGACGCTTTCGAAATAACTGTCCAACAAATCGACGGTTGAATCATAGACATCAACGACATCATCTGTAGGCGGTATATCGACACCTGAGCTGCTCATAAAGTGACTCAAAGTGCCCTGTAGACGATCTGCGTATTTACTCATGAGTTGTGAAAATTCCTTGTTATCGTTCTTTAATTTGTTGAATTCTGCGTTCGAGGGCAATTCGTTGCTGACTTTTGTTGCTTGTACCAGTTGTGAAAAAATGTTTTTGATGTAGTCGTCAATGTTGTTGAGATCTACTGTTTGATTTTGGGTGTCTTGTACTAGCTGCTGTTGTGCTGTTTGTGGCTGTACTTGTGCCTCTACAGCTTCTTTCTTGCGCGGTTGGGTTTTTGATGTAACGTTCGAATGAGATGTTTGCTTATTTGAATCGTTTGTCTTCGGCTTTACCTTCTTCTTAGTCGAACCTGATTGTGGTTTCATGTATACAGTGATTGAATAGGTATTAAGTGTACCGTTAAATCACTGTGTGAACGTCTTTTTCAATTTTGGCGGTTCAACAAACATGAATTGTTGCCGAGTTGGCTACAAAAATGGTGTTTTCTGTGTTCTGCATTACATGACGACATTACGGGAATGTGTAAAGAGTACACGTGGATCGTCGAGGCGACCTAATTAGGGGCAAACTATGATATCTGAAAATAAAACAATATTTAGAATCTTCTTTATTTTGGTTCATTAACATGCGATACTTTAACATGGACTGAGACATCATATTCTTGTATTTGGCTTTTTCCTCTTGAGGCAGTGCCTTGAAGTTATTTTGTATCAAACTCATCAACTGTGTTGGGGAGAGTGTTGGATTTGCCTTCTTTACATCATGGAACACTTCTTTTATATAAAAAATTCTGTCAGTCCACGGTCTCTGTACTTTCTTTTCTGAAAAGTATGCTTTCCTAGCCTCGTCTAGTTCCTTTTTCATGTCAACGTACGGCTTTTTTTCTTCTTCTGTAAAATTCCTCCACGCTTCAAGTAAATTTTTAAAATTAAAATTTTCCCCTTTGTTTGCCTTCAAATATAGAGCATATGCTGAAGGTGGTCTTGGTGGGGCACCAACTTCGTGATGATGACATCTTTTTATTTTTTTGTTCTTTTTTTCATCGCTATTTTCCTGAAATCCTTCTATAATTTTTTTCGCAGTGTTTCGTATTGCTTTGGATGTCACGTAATACCGCACTTGCATCATTCTACCTATCATCTGCTTTTCCGATTGTAATAAGTGAACGAACGCGATACCAATGCATTGTCTAACAAAAGTCTGATATCATGTCTAGATATCTAGACAAAGTTAACAGAAAGCAGATAATCATACAAACAAATAGTTCCACTTACGATAACATTTCGTGAAGAAGAGTGATAGCTGCAAATGGAGCACATAACAAATTAGTCGCATTATTACAATTGAAACGTATACAAGAAACGGTTCGCTTTACGAACAAGGTCAGCACATCTTAAGTATATGATTTAGAACATTTAAATAATAAAAAATTTATGTGCTGAAGTGTTACATCTTTCAAAGTCCCTAGATTTTGTTCTTAGCTCATCCTTAGTTAGTACTACCTGTTGTGAATGTATATTGAGTCATCTCAATACATCGATAGCTGGAATTATAATGAGAAATATTTGCTAAAATTTCTTTGGAATATTGTTCGTTTTAACCGTGGTCTATCGTTAGCTGGTATTGCTTCCAGTTATTTGGAACTACTTCAAAACGCATTATCAATACTTCTTACTGACGTGAATGAAATATCTGTTGAACAAAAGAGGTAAATGTTTACAATCTAGCGTAGTCGAAGTTGAATCAAAAAGAAGCACATACAACGTTAATTTGTCCCTTCAATGAGCAAAATATTCACAGAGTATATACGCGTTAATAACCAACGACGCTTAGTACAAATGGAGCTACGCAGCCCAGTTTGTCATGATTTTTTGAACGGATTGTTTGTATTAATAGTAATTTACTTGTATGGTTAATGTCAGATCAGAATCGAGCACAATTAGTCAAGTTATTGTTAAATTAATTTACATTTTTAGGCTTTTAAAGAACACCATAAAAAGAAATTTCAATTTGCAAAAATAACTCGCTCTATAAAAGTATGAAAATTTTTGAGCACAATATTCACAAAACAAACATGAGCAATAGATTATACCTACCACAAGTCGATACGAATAACACACCTCAATTTATGTCAAATGTTATAGGACAACAATTATGCAAAGTAGATATGGAGGGTGAAGAGCTAATTATACCCACTAGATATCAAGTCGAAAAAATCATAGGTAGAGGAAGCTATGGGCTGGTGTGCAGCACACGAGATAGAGTAACCGGAAAAAATGTAGCACTAAAGAAAAATATAGACATCTTCCCAAGGATTGTTAGCAACCGGACCGTAATAAAGAAGACACGGTCCATCCTTACACAGAAACGCATACTGAGAGAACTTAAAGTATTAATGCACCTCAATCACCCAAACATTGTTAGCCTCAAAGAAGTGATAGCGCCAATCAGCTTCAATGATTTCGGGGACGTCTACTTTGTTACAGACTTGATGGAAGCAGACATGAGAGCCATCCTAAGCAGTAATCAAGGATTAAGCGACCAACACATCAAGTACTTTGTATATCAAATGTTGAGCGCTCTTGCGCACATGCACTCTGCAGACATACTTCACCGTGACTTGAAGCCCGAAAACGTTTTACTAAATGCCGACTGCGAACTTCGCATCTGTGACTTTGGGTTGTCGCGAGGTGTTGACTTTGAACAAGACCCCACAATGAGCACAAACTACGTACAAACAAGATGGTACAGAGCTCCCGAATTGCTTTTGGACCATGCAACCGTTACAAAGGAGATTGATGTTTGGAGCGTCGGTTGTATCTTTGGAGAGTTATACGGTCGCAAAGTTCTCTTCCAAGGCACAAGCACTCCAAACCAGCTCATGAGAATTATAAAGGTATTAGGAAAACCCACACCTGCAGACATCAAAGGTTCAAGGTCGGGCGTTGAGTTTGTTAACAACCTTTCCGCACCAGAGAACAACAGCGAATCATCGCTTTGGGCCAAACGCATGTTCCCAGGAGCAAACCCTCTAGGATTAGACCTTTTAAACAAGATGCTACAGTTCAACCCTGACAAGAGAATTACTGCAGAGGATGCACTCAAGCACCCATACTTTAGCGACCTACACGACCCAACAGAAGTCATAACGGCCAGCGAGAAGTTTGACTTTTCGTTCGAAGACACGTTAGACAGCACCCATGCCATCAAGACCGAATGCTATAATACTGTGATCCAATATTGTAAGTCCCATCAAGGAAGATCCTCGAATGGTGTGTTACCATCCGTGGCATCGCAAAATGTACCTGGTAGTCGCGGCTCAACAACCGAACCCCAAAAGACTCAAAGACGGTCAAGTATAAGTTCATCATCATCAAAACGTACAACCTCACCCCAACGGAAATCTCCTGCAAACAAGAATAGAAGACCATCAAATGGTGGCTACTTTGACTCAACCTCCGTTGCCAAACAAACCCTGTATTAAAATTATCTTTTACAAAATCTTTTGTTTTTTTCATGTTGGAATTTATGAGTGATGTCCTCTCGGAACAGGCTGAAGAAGAGGTCTGTATTGCTCTAGACAAAATAGAAGGAAATAAAATATTGGTGATGGACGAACAGGTCATGGGACCGCTGGGCTTAATTATACCATCCAATGTGTTTATGAAGCACGGTGTGACAAAGATTTATACAATTGATAGAACTGTGCGGATAAATGGAGAGAAAGTTGTATTTATCTGCGGACCAAGCATTGATACAGTAACGAAAATTATAAAAAATCACCTCCCAGCAATGTGTAGCGCCGATTCTACAACACGCAGCGATGTCACCATAATGTTCGTCCCCAGAAAATCAATGCTATGCGAAAAGATATTAAGCAACGCAGGTTTTCTTGAGTGTAAGTTAAAAACACGGTTAGCATAATAATTTCAAGACATTAAGGTGATGGATTTGAAAATAGAATTATTTCCTATAGATGAGGGAATATGCTCGGCCGAGCTACCGAAGCTAACCAGGGACTGTACATTGCAGGGTGATCTATCTTGGTTGCTCTTTGTAACGAGAGCTTTATTAAAATTCCAATCTTTTTTTGGATTGGCCCCAAATGTGATATACAAAGGACATAATGCAGAGGTCAGCTTCATGTTGTGTTGTTTTATAATAAAATATCGAATAGCGTGTTAGTGAAATGATGGACAGATTTGTAAAGCAAGTTAGACCGAATCAATTCGACCAAGATCCTGAAGTAGACACTATCATTATACTAGACAGAGAGATTGATTTGGTAACACCAATGATGACCTGTTCAAGTTATGAAGGTCTTGTAGATGAATTGTATCACATCAAAGACGGTCTTATAAAGCTCGATTTTGATCTATGTTCAAAAAATAAAGTTTTAAAACCAAAAGGGTCCGTCATTCCGATGAACTCTCGAGATCAAATTTTGAAAAAGATTCATGATTTAAATTATTTAAATGTTCAAGATAAATTAACAACTTTTGAAAAGGAATTGAAATATATTTTGAATGATAAATCAAACATTAAATCCGCATCAGAAATGAAGGATTTCACTGAAAAATTACCTCAGCTCAAAGAAGATTTGAGCAGCGTTGTGATGCGTAAGTGTTGTGATTTACTTCAAATAAATTTTCACAGATGCTGCAATTTGTAAAAAAATTTCCAAGGATAAGGACGTATCTTTCCAATTGAGTTTGGAACAAGATATCTTGAATCGTGTAAAGTCCAACTATACATTATCCGTCATAGAAGATATGATAGATGATGGTAAACCTTTATTGAAGGTATTGAGATTGTTGTGTTTATATTCTCAAATATACGATGGTCTGCCCGAGAATATTTATATAAATTTTCGTTCCAGCATCATGGAGACATATGGTATTGAAACAATGTTGTTATTAAATAATTTAAATGATGTTGGTCTTTTAAAAGTTGGTTCTTCAAACGGCGTAAATCTCTATAACTCTATTCCTGATCTGCAAAATACTCCCCTGTCTACTTATTTGATACACAATATCATTACAAGGGGATGGGAGCAAGTTGAAGGTCTATTGAATTTGGTTCCTGGTCCTCAAAAATTCAAAAATCAAATTGGTGCTCTTGATGTTAATCCAGAAAAAAAGAAAACTGCTCTTGTTTTTTTCATAGGGGGTGTAACGTATACTGAGATTAGTTCTCTTCGCTTGCTGAGTATAGAGCAGCCAGATATCACTTATATAGTAGGCACAACTCAAGTGCTCAATGGCTCCACAATGATTTTGAACTTGATGGACACTACTTCTTCAAAACTCAAATCAGAGGCAGGACAAGAAATTCAATACCGTGCAGATCCATCTTTAAAGAGGATTGAAGCAGAAATACCAACTCCAGTTGAGGAAGCTGTGGAGCAGCCAGCTATTGTAAATGAGGACCCTGTGCTTGAAATTGAAGCAGCAAAAGAGACGGAAGAAGTAAAAGTTGAAGTTGTTGAAGCTGATCAAAATGTGGAGAAAGTTGATGATGTATAGAATAAAAATGATTCGTAGTCTTTATTTACCTTGACATTTATGAAACATTCCTCTTGTAGGTGAAGCTCAAATTAATCAACTAAAGTGTAACTGTCATATATATTTATGATTCAAATACAGTTGACTGACTGTTTCGAAAAAAAGATGGCGAACATGGATGAGGAGGATCTACAACTGTATACATGGGTTGATGAGATACCATTATCACGACCGAAGAAGAATATAGCAAGAGATTTCAGCGATGGTGTTCTTATGGCAGAAGTGGTGAAGCATTTCTTCCCAAAAGTCGTACAGCTCCACAACTATAGCTCCGCTAGCTCGAATAAACAGAAAATGTACAACTGGAACACTCTTCAACGTGAGTACTTAAATCAACATCGCATCTTATACAAATATACAGAGAAGGTTTTTAAAAGAATTAATTTCATAATAGAAAAAAAGGACGTCGACGATGTAGTAAATTGTGTTCCAGGAGCCGTGGAGAAGATGCTAAAGAATTTTCAAATAAAGGTTACCCAGATACAACAAAAAGCTTTCAATAGAGCGGGATCTCAAAATGACAGCTTCGGTGCGTTACTAAGTTTATTGACTTTAACTGTTTAGATGTAGATTATAATAGCCCAACAGATGATGTAACACCTAAAGAACAACCAAAAGCTCCTACTCAGGTTTATCCTCAAACAATCTACCAGCAAATTCCAAATGAACCAAAAATACAGCAAACCAACAATGCTCAGCGAGCGCAAACAAGAGTTCAACAATCCGATCTTGAGCAAGCTGTATTGGACAGGGACGCCAAAATAAGCGAGCTTGTTAAAACAAACGAGGTACGATTATTAACTCAGTCAATTTAAATGTTTGAAGCTTTTGGAGGCCAAAATAACAAAGTTAAACTTGATTATAAATTTAAAAGACAGCAAAATACAGCACCTATATTCGAAGTTGAGAGAAGGAAATTAATAAATAACACTAACAACAAAACTGATGCTATTGTCATTTCAGAATGGTGCATTTAAACATTTATTGATGAAGAAAGATTGTTTGGATTTGTAAAGTCTCTGTCAGTCCGAATTCACCTTGATACAAAAGGTACTTTTTGATGCATGAAAACAGCCCCCGTAACAAATTCAGGGTTGGTCAACGTTCCTGTTAGCGTAATGTCCTGAAAGCCCTTCCAAGACTCTAAATCGGTTAACCTTATTTTAGTGATCCCATCTTTATAATCCAAGGTCTGCCACGTACCTATCATGTGTCATTTAAAGTACAGATTGAGTTGCGCACCATCCATCTCACGAACTGCAAAATTTGTCTGCTCAAGTAGAGTAAAAGTATTGTCTTCTCTCAAATTAAAATCAAATTCATGGGTCTCTGTTTCATCCTCCTCCTGATCATGCCACGAACTTTGAATGTGGAATCTCATCCTGGTTGATTGTAAATTAATCAAGAAACACAAAAGAAAAATACACACACATCACAAACAGTCAATTAATTATTTATTTGTTAATCCAAGCGTCGATCCATCCCAACACTTCGTTATACCACATGATACCATTATCAGGCTTCTGAACCCAATGAGACTCTAATGGGAAGTACAACAATTTACTTGGAATTCCTCTTCTTTGCAGAGCAGTAAAAGTAGACAAACCTTCACTTTCAGGAATACGATAATCGTGTCCACCATGAATCACCAACATTGGAGTCTTCCAGTTCTTGACGAAATTTCTTGGATTAAATCTTTCAAAACCTTCAGGCTTCTCCCATGGAACGCATCCTCTGTCCTTGATGGCGCAGTATTCGCTCTCAGCAAAGAACAACTCCTCAGTACTGTAGTACATGGCCATCGTGTCGAAAACTCCATCGTGGTTCACCAAGCATTTGAAGCGATCTGTTTGTCCCTGAATCCAATTAATCATGAAACCACCGTAACTTGCACCACATGCACAAGTCTTTGATTTGTCCATCCATGGATTAGTGTTCAATGCATAATCCAATCCCTTCATCAAATCAACGAATGGAGCACCTCCCCAGTCATTTCTGACTGCATCCGTAAAGTTCTGTCCCATGCCCGTGGATCCGCGTGGGTTGACCATGACCACTGCGTAGCCCTTGTTGGCCCACAACTGAACGTTCCAGCGGTACGACCACGAATCTTCCCAACTACCTTCTGGTCCTCCGTGAATCAAGTACACAACTGGGTACTTCTTTCCTTCTTCAAAGTTGAATGGCTTAATGGTCCATCCTTGAATTTTCGTATTTCCATGACCGAGTGCGAAGAACTTTTGTGGAGCATTCAGCTTGAATTGGGCCATGAGGGCGCCGTTGACGTCGGTTAATTGGGTGAGTTGCGCTGGTGATTTTGATTCAAAGTTAACTTCTGCCTTCCAAACGTCGGATGGGGAGTTCATGCTGGTTCTCGACAAGATGATGGTGTTTGGCGAGATGACAGTTGCTGCGGTGTTGCTTCCGGTGTCGATGATGGCGGTGACCTCTGACGTGGCGACGTTGATTTGGAACAAACTATCGATGGCAACGTCGGTGGCAGTTGCCACAATGTATTTGGAATCGGTGCTCCATGTGAAGTCGGAGATGCTCCTGTCCCATTTATCGGTGAGCACTCTGGTTTGACCTGTTGTTCTGTCGTATAGATTAATGTGGAAGCGATCGCTTTCTAAACCAGGTCTATCCATGGCCAAATAAGCAATGGTCTTTCCATCAGGCGAATAAGATGGGTTGCTGGTCCTGACTCCCTTTGGAACCACATCGCTGTGAATGACTTTGGCAGCTCCGCCCGAAGATGGTACGCTGTAGGTGACCCATCCGGTGGACCACGCTGTTTCCTTCTCGATGACTTCTCCGGTGAATGATACTTCGGATCCATCAGGACTGATGCTGTATTGCTCTCCTCCAGAGAATGGAGGTACTGGCGATGCGACCTTCATTCCACTCAACAAGTCCTTCGGTGCGCCCGAAACGGATACTGTGGTTTCGGTCACTGTTAATGGTTGAACGATGATGTGTGAATGTTTTCCGGGCGTTTCGAAAGTTGCCCAGTGACGCACGTAGAGTGATTCGAAAACGTAACCAGTGTTGGTTCCAAGAGCTGCTTGTTTGGCATCGCGATCGGCGGTGCATTGTAAGAAATCGTCGGCGCAATCAATGTACACGCTGGCAGAGAATGTGAGCAAGTTACCAACTTTCGACCACTTCAAGTTTTGAATGTCATCGGTTGGGTAGTTGGTGAGCTTGACTGGCTCTCCGCCTGTCTTTAGAATGTACCATAATTGTGATGATCCGCTTCTTGTGCTCACGAATGCAACATATTTGGAATCAGGAGACCAAACAGGTTCGGAATCGCTGATGCCTTCGCCTGGTTGTGTCAACACTGTGACCTTCTTGTCTGATATTTGGACTAGTTCCAAATGGACTGTTGTTTTCTTTGTGTTAATGTCCCAAAATCTAACGCTGTATGCTGCGAATTGTCCATCTGGAGAAACGGATGGTGGCGACACTCTCTTTACCGCATGTAGATCTTGCACTGTGAAACTTCTCTATTTCGTGATGAGTTTGAAGATGTTATGTGAGTGCTTACCTGTGCATGGCATGTGCTGAACAAGGCCAAGAGTAAAAGAGCACAGACAACCTTAATTGCTGTGATCATGTTGTGAATAAATTTTTATTTTTTTTCGTCATGGATTCCTCCAAATTGATTTTATCGACGCAGATCTCCTAAACAAAACTCCCCAGGAGGATGTGTAATTTACAAAGGAATAATCGTTTCAAAATTCAGTACATTTATTTTTATTGGACAAGTGGACGACTTCTATTGATGTGTAATTACAATTCGTCTCTATTCTGAGCACTCTCTACACGATCTACAACACTTTCAAATGTCTTCTTTGCTTCCAAATCATGGACCACCGTTCCCTTCTTCTCACTATATACATGTAAATAACGGCCATCAACAATCTTGATTCCTCCTTTGTTTCCGAATGAGATTCCAGTGTCAATCAGAATGATGGCGTGACCGGTTTCGTCCAAACATTGAATGTTGACCCCATCCTTTTGTATAGTATGTCCCACAACCATGTGCTTTGCGTTGACAGCCTTTAGTGCTTTGGTTAATGCTTTGCAAGACTTCATCGCAAGCTTCCTCGTCCACAACGGTCCAGAGCTTCGGAGTAGACTGTGTCTAAAGTTTTTACTTTTCAAAGCTGCTTTTGTTTGTTGGTTGATCTCTTCTGTACCCAAGATGGCATACTCATGTAAAAGTCCTGCATGTACGTAGAGTACATCGTCAATTATTGTTGTGATAATTGTGTCATTCTCAAGATAAATCATTTCACTTGATGAACTGTTGCGGAAGATGGATCTATACTCTGGCGTCAACTCTTCATCATTCACATACTCGAAAATTCTTTGCATGTTCATAAGTTCATGATTACCTAGCAATTGAACAAATTGATCAGGATGGTGCTTGTGCCAATACATTGATAATCTTAAAAGCTGTAATCCATTTCTTCCACGATCCAATAAATCTCCAGTTTGAACTAGTGTTTGGTTTTCAGATAATGTAAGCTTTGGTGGATTAGACCCTTTCTCTATTACGTTCATCATATCAAAGGTGCTGATTGCAGCCTTCCAATCCCCGTGCAGATCTCCTACAGCAAATACTTCTTTTGAGTAGCATATATGAAGTGCCGAGATTAAAAGTATAACAATCAATGCTAATCTCATTTTATGAAAAATACGTGTCCAACATTTTCTATGAATTCCAGTTGATTCCAGAGGAAATAAAATTCATAGAGTATTATATTCCGATGTTTTACAACGGAATTGTAAATTTAATCAAAACTGTAAGTCTAACCATCACACTTGAGCTCTTTACAGCATCTCCGAGGAACACTTCATAAGGAGGGGATGATGCTTTACAAAAAATATTTTGCACCTCCCGAGCAGGGTGATTATTACTTCTTCCTGCCAAACTAAAGTACTTTTTCGTAATATGCGTGATAAAATTTGTGGATATTGACATTTCCATGCAAGTAACCATCATCAAGCTCATGTATATGAGAGCTCCTCAGTTTTAGTTAACAATCATTGCCAACACAAGCAGCAAGTTCTGTTTTATCTCTCCGTTACTAATTTACAAGCACTAGTCCATTCGAACAATCCGAATCGTGCAACAACTCAAAAATCCTTTTGAAAAAATCCGCAGCATCGGGTCAAAACTTTCTACCCTAAGATTAATTTGGAAGCGACAGTTTATTTTTAAGAGCGCTTTCTAAATAAAATTTTCAATTACCATGTTTGGAATGGACAGTGCATATAAAAAGCCCTTCGATAAATAATTCAATCACAAAAACAAAAAACAATGAAAGCAATAGTTGTTATACTATCCCTCTTATTCTGCTCTATAGCCGCGGTCTATAATGGTGTAGAGGTCAAACAAGGACAGTTTCCCTACCTGGTGTATGTCATGGTTAACCCAGGACAGTCAAATACTTATGCATGTGGAGGAGGAATCATTTCGAAGAGATATGTGATGACAGCAGGTCATTGCAGCTTTGGAGACACCTTCCAAGTCATAACCGGAAGAATTGATGTACACGGTTACCACTTAACGGATCTGGTCAATGTCAACAGAGTAGTAAAGCCAACCGACTACGCATCCCTTGGTTTTGACTATGACGATATCGCAATTTTCGAATTAGCGAAAGATGTCGAAGAAGTCCCAGACTACATTCAATACCTCGATATTGGTTTGAACGCCCCACCAGTTAACCAACCATTGACGATTGCCGGGTTCGGTCAATTAGCAAATGCACAAGACACATCAAAGGCTCATTTCGGAACCATACACGTTTCGCCCGATGATCAATGCCACTTCTCATCATACCAACCATCGAAGGCCTTTTGTAGTGCAACTGCAGAAGTATACTCATGCCCCGGAGACTCAGGTACTCCAATCGTTGTCAAGCCCGCCGGAGCAACCAGATGGGTGAGCGTCGGTATTGACAGCTACGGACATGAAGGACCATGTGGAAACAAAGAGTACGATTCAATCATTGCAAAGGTCGCTTCGATGATCGACTTCATTCGTGATAACACCCTATTGGCACCACCAAATTTTGTAAACTTGAACTTTGCAAGCAATGGCGCCGTAACAGGAAGCACTGCCGCCCCTGTGGCCGGTCACCAGGATCCTCACCCAGACAATTGCTGGACCTGTCCACCAGGATACGTACATTGGTGGGAGGCCGGTCTATCTACATACACTGATCCTTGTGGATGCGTTGCTGGCGTTGCCACGACAACATCATCCCCAACGACTCCCACTACTACAACATCATCTCCAGCTACTCCAACCACTACATCATCATCAGTATCTCACCCAACTAATTGCTGGACCTGTCCAGCAGGATACGTACATTGGTGGGAGGCCGGTCTTTCTTCAAGCAGTGATCCTTGCGGTTGTGTAGTCCAATCAGCTACAGCTAACTGCCCATCAGGATGGACAAAGCACAACAACTACTGCTATAAATTGTTCACTTCCACTGTATCTACTTACTATGATTCTCGACAGGCATGTAAAAATCAAGGCGGAAACTTGGCATCCATCACATCCCTTGAACTTAACAATTGGGTAAACTCATTTGTTTCAACAAACTGTGCAGAGTTTTGGATTGGAGGATCGCGTTCATCCAACACAGAAGCGTTCAAGTGGGACGATGGAAATTCTTTCACGTTCACTAACTTTGATTCAAATGAACCTAAAAGTAGCAACAACTTTGTATCTTTTATTCATGGTACTCAGTTCGGCACTGTAGGAAAGTGGAGAGCAATAACCAATTTATACAAGAAGCCTTTCTTGTGTGAGCGTTCGCCTCAGTAAAAAGAATGTAAAATAATACTAATAAATATCATAAATTATGTTAATTTCGGGAATTTTCAGTAGTCCTCGAAAACTATTCGGAAAATTAGCTTGTAATGCGTGAATGTTTTGTTAGTTGTTGGAGTTACTGTTGGACGTACGCATCATCATTTCTTTTTTGCAAAAGGTATTTATTACCATTGACCCAATTTAAATACCCACTCTATTTTTATTTTAAAATGACATCCTGTGCAAGAGAGCTTTCGTGGTACAATGACCACTTCCTAGGGAAGCGTTCCATCTATTCAAGACTGAAGGATACCTTGCTCGAATATACTTTCATAAAGCCGCCTCTGATAAAAAAAAGTACATACAACATTGTCATTACGGGACACAACTGGAACAGAGTAAGAGAGATGGAGTGTCTTTTAAGAGAGGACATTCCCCCCATTTCATATAGCGACGAACATTGTACCTCGTCAATGGTACACGACCAGATTACCATCACGACAATCCATTACAAAGAGTCTATCTCGCACTCGACATTCATAAAAATGTTTAGGACATTGTTTTTAACTGCAGACGCATTCATTCACATTCTTGATGCTGATATAAAAGACTCGCGAGAACCCAAGGCTCTCCTCGAGTGCATACTTGATTGTAGCTATGTGAAAAATAACGTCCCTTTTTTGTTTGTGGCGGATGATGTGTTCGACATTGACTCCCTAAGCGTCATGGAAGTTGCCCAAAACTACGAAATCTATGAGAAATGTTCAGGGATGAATTACGAGCTTGTTGGATGTTCCTTCACATCATACGTTAATGAATTATGGGATGGAATAGAGTGGCTTGGTAATCAACTGAGAACAAAGACAATAACACATAAAAGAAAAAATAAGAAGCCACATGAATGCCTCAATCTCATCCATTTGCACAACCGTAAGGAATTTCATGACATAGTTATTACAGTAAGTTTAATTTGATGAACATTCATTGTTCATCTAAGGAATTAAATTTTGTACACCGGACTTGCTCATCCGTGCTAAAATGACGAGCATATGTATACTATTAATAAACAAACCTCCATCGAGTGTTACTTCAACTACTTTATGATCATTGCATATTCGAAACTTCTATCAAAATTCTATCCCAACGACAAAAACCTTTTTTACAACGATAAACTCCTATTATGTCCGCCCTTGATTTATTCTTCAATCTCGATCCCAAATCAAAAAATCATACACATCATGATTTCACAGCGACTTGTTGTGATACTATTGTTGTGTACCTTCCTCTACGCAGCTATACCAGATGCTGACAACAACTACCGCATTGGTGTGGGCAGTTATGACATGACAGGACCAGCAGCCGAAGGTAAGTTCTAACGTTTGCAATTCCATATTCTTACTACAATGTGCAGTCGGTATGATGGGTTATGCTATGGTTGGTCAACGTACTCATGGTATCCATTTCCGCTTGAGGGCTAGAGCCTTTGTTATTGCCGATAGAAAGAGTGATGCAGACAGAATTGTCTACGTCAACACTGACACTTGCATGACCACACAAGCAGTCAAGCTCACCGTAGCTGACAGGATCCAAAAGAAATACCCCGACACTCTTGGAAAGTACTATAACAATGACAACATCGCAATCAGTGCTACCCATTCTCACGCTGGTGTCGGTGGTTATGCCTGGTACACCATGTACGACATGACCACTTTTGGTTTCGAAAAGGCCAACTTTGAGGTTGTTGTCGACGGCATCATCGCCGCCATCAAGCAGGCACATGACAACTTGAGCCAAGGTGGTAGAATTCTACTCAATCAAGGCAAGCTTGGAAATGACAGCAACATCAATCGTTCACCAACTGCCTACTTGAGAAATCCAGCAGATGAGCGTGCCAGATACGAGGATGGTAACACTGATAAGATCATGACAAATCTTCGTTTTGAAGATCAAGATGGTTTCGAACTTGGTATGTTGAACTGGTTCCCCGTTCACGGTACATCCATGACCAACACCAACAAGTTCATCTCAGGTGACAACAAGGGTTTCGCATCATATGTTGTTGAGAGAAAGAAGGACGCTCAACTCAAGCGCGCCAAAGGCAGGTTCATTGCTGCATTCGGTCAAACTAACGAAGGTGACGTCTCACCCAACACTCGTGGACCCTCATGCCCAGATGGCATCACACCTTGTGCAGAGGACAGCACATGTCAAGGAAAGACCCAACTGTGTACTGCAAAAGGACCCGGAAAGGATGAATTCGATAGCACAAAGATCATTGGAGAGAAGCAAGCAGTTGCCGCCATGAAATTGTACGATGATGTTGCCGGAAGCATCGTCCTCTCAGGACCAGTCCGTCACAGACATACATTTGTAAACATGTCATCAACACTTGTCAAGCCAGAATACACTTCCACCGGAAAAATAGGAACAACTTGCCGCGCAGCTATGGGTTACAGTTTTGCAGCAGGTACAACCGATGGACCAGGTGACTTCAACTTTAAACAAGGAATGAACAAGACCGGAAATCCATTCTGGGACTACATTAGCTCTTTCGTTGCCAAGCCCACAGAAGAACAAAAGGCATGCCAAGCACCAAAGCCCATTCTTTTGGACGTTGGACAAACAGAGCCTCTACCATGGGTCCCTGACGTTCTACCCATCCAAATGTTCAGCATTGGAAGTTTGGCCATCCTCAGTTTACCAGCTGAGTTGACCACCATGAGCGGACGTCGTGTCAAGGAAGTGATCCACAAGACTCTAGTCAAGAACAATCCAACACAATTCTCCGCCGAAAAGGCCAAGGTTGTCATTGCTGGATTGAGCAACGCATACTCTGGTTACGTCACTACCTTCGAGGAGTACACTGCCCAGAGATACGAAGGTGCCAGTACCATGTACGGACCACATACTCTAGCCGCATACACACAAGAGATGGACAAGTTGGCGTTCGCCATCGCAAACAACCAAGCAGTACCAGCCGGTCCAGCACCACTCAACTTGACCGATCGCGTATGGAGTTTCAATCCAGGTGTCGTTGTCGACACTCATCCATCAGGTAAACCATTCGGAAGCATTCACGTTGATGTAGACACAACAAAGACATACAAGACTGGAGAAGCTGTAACCGCAGAATTCTGGTCGGCACATCCCAAGAATCATTTGATGACTGAACAAACATTCAGCAGCGTCGAACGTAGAACCGGAGATGGACCAAATGACTTTGAAGTCGTTGTGACTGATCATGAGTGGGATACTACATTTAAGTGGACTAGGGTTTGGATCGCACAAAGCACAGCCACCATCACATGGAAGATTGGAGAGACAATTGAGATTCAACCAGGAATGTACAGAATTCGTCACTTTGGAGTAAGCAAGGATTTATTCGGAACTCGTACACCATTTGTTGGAAGCTCATCAGAGTTCAAGGTTGTTGCTTAAAAATAAAATTTACATTTTCACCTCAATTTAATGTTGTTGACTGTGTGTGATGTTTTGATGGGTTTGCTTTGGTATCGGTTGCATTGGAGAAGATGGGTATAACTGTTCCAGATCATCCTCCAAACGTTGTTGTATTGTTGTAAATATGTAAATCCACCAATTATGCACCTCTACATGTTCTTGTAGACAGTTTGTATAAAGCTCAACCTTGTCCTCAAACCATATCCGACACCAAACATCTCTGTAACGCTCTTCTTTACTTAGTAGTACCTTCACACTCAATACCAGCATATAAAAATAGTCCTCAAAATATGTTTGTTTGGCATCGTCGGACTTGTTGCTGATTGCTTTATTTCTACGCTCGTTGTGTGTTATTTGTTCCATTAGCTCTTGCAGCGAGTGCTCAAATCTTTCGCTCAAAAGTCCATACCACTCCTCGCTAGTCTCTTCTTTCTGACTATTATCCTGTATTGTATGCTGTTGGAGTGGTGCAATTTCTGTTCTTTGAACTTTTATAAGCTCCTGCCTTGTATCATTTAGTATACATCTTAATTCTTCAGTATTCTCCCATAAGGATTTGTTTTCTTCTTTCAACTTCTGATTCATTTCCAGGGCTATTTTGAGTTCTTGGTCCAGTTTGTCTCCTTTTGAACTTTGCCCAGATTTTAATTGATCGATTTGCATGCTCAGCTTAATCTTGTCCTCATTAATAATTTCCAGATCCTTTTGGAGCTGCTCGATTTGATGGCTTTGAGATTCTACATTTTCTTCTTTAACATTCAAGTTCATTTTGAGGTCAGCTATTATGTTATTTGCCTTCTCAAGGGATTCCTTCAAATTTATTTTTTTTGTTTCGTCGTTCGATTCCTTTTCCTTGTATCTGTCAATCTCCTGTCTCAGCTGCACTATATGCCAATTTTCCTCACTTAAAAGGGCTCCACTTGAGGTTTTACGGGGTGATAAAGGTGATTTTTGGATAGGTCTACTTGTACTTCTCTGCTCTTCATTTTTAGGAGACGATACATTTGTTATTTGAGATGTCGAAGAAGACCTGGGCACAGTATTTCTGGACAACAATCTCTTGTCCTCAACCAGCTTTTCATTTTGAGCCACCAAAGAGTCCACTACACCCTGTTTATTCTTCAACTCCTCTTCCAATCTCGATACCTTCTCAGCCAATATCTGACCCAGCTGCAACACATGTCTGACTTCGTCAGGCGTAAGCGGAACATCCTGACTCATTAAGAAACAAATGCCGTAATTAGAGCACAAATTGTAAACAACAAGATTAAAAAGAAAAATATACATTTTACAAGATGAACCTCGACAAATCAGCAGTCTTCATCAACGGTCCCACCTTCTCCCTAATCATCTCCTTCGTAATTTGTATCTTCTGTCCCTTGTATTCTGGCGCATTAAAACTAACTTCCTCCAGCACCTTCTCCATGATGGTCAACAACCTCCTGGCGCCAATGTTCTCGATGCTGCTGTTCACTTCCGCACCCACCGCTGCAATCTCCTTGATGGCATCTTCGGGGAATTCCAAATCCACATCTTCGGTCTTTAGCAATGCGACATTTTGCTTGATGATGTTGTGCTCCGGTTCGATCAATATCCTGTACAAATCCTGCTCGCTCAATCCCTTTAGTTCCACCCTGACCGGCAATCTTCCCTGTAATTCGGCCAACATGTCGCTAGGCTTCACGGAGTGGAACGCACCCGACGCAATGAATAAAATGTGATCGGTCTTTACGTTTCCATACTTTGTGGAAATGACGGTTCCTTCGATCATGGGCAACAAATCACGTTGGACTCCTTCTGCACTCGCGTCGTGTCCGTGATCTTTTGCGCCGGTACAAATCTTATCAATCTCGTCGATGAACACGATTCCATCCTCCTCGACTGCACGTATGGCTTCGTTGTTTATTTGGTTCTGGTCGATCAATTTATCGATCTCGGCGTCGATCAATGGCTCCCAACAATCCTTGACCTTCATTGTTTTTTGAACCGTTAATGGCGTTTTGCGAGTGGCTTGGATGCTCTGTAGCAGAGGAACCGCCTCCACAATGTCCGAATATAAATTCTTCTGCGGTTGCTTGTCCGGCAGATCGACGGTGATGTTCTTCTCGTCGAAACCTCCCTCCCTTAATACGGATAATATTTCTGCTCTTCCTCTGCTCATGCTGTAATCGGATTCCTTTCCTGCGAAAAAATCAACGACGATATTTTCGACGCGATCTCTGGCGTCCTTCTTGTGCTTCTCCTTTAGTTTGTTTCTTGTGTGTTGTATGCCAATGTCCATCAGGTCCCTGATGATCTGATCTACATCTCTCCCGTGGAATCCCACCTCGGTAAACTTGGTCGCCTCCACTTTGATGAATGGGGCTTGACATAATTTGGCTAGACGACGGGCTATTTCTGTTTTTCCGACTCCTGTTGGTCCGATCATCAAAATGTTTTTGGGGACGACTTCTTCTTTTAGCTCCTGGCTTAGATTGTGTCTTCTCCAACGATTACGAAGGGCATTCGCGACTGCTTTTTTGGCTTCGGTTTGACCGACGATAAATCTGTTTAATTCGTCCACGACTTGTTTCGGTGTGAGAGCGCTGATGAAATCTTTAAACGTGTAAGTGGATCATGTATTGTTCTCAAAAGTACCTGACTGCGAGTAGTCGCTGCCCTTCTCATCTCTGGGCGGTGCTTGTACCTCTTCATTTGATCTGGATAATGTGTGGAAACTACATCTAGAACCGTGTATATTTATTCTTGAAATTTTCGAAACTTTGTTCAAGTTAGCAGATCTAGCTGCACATCGCCTGAAGGATTGCATTTGTTTTGATTCTTGTTGTTCCTATGTTCAAGTTGACTCTCTCTTTGATTAATTCCGCTGCACTCAACCAATCGCCAATAACCTACTTTTCGGACATTGGTTGACACGAGAAAAAGTTGAAAAGTAGTGTGTTGCACACTAATATTGACTGTTTTTTTGTTTTACGATTTCTATCGGAGTATAAATATTGTACAGGAGGGCTACTTAATATATCACAAAGGTAAGGTTCTTTTTGCATTAGTAAGAAAAGCTGACAATGATTTTCTCCAACACACTTTTATTTTATTTCGCGTTGTTATTATAGTACTATAATAATCATGTCCGAAAATCATTTTATTGGCAACATTCTCGACGACAATACAGAAGACGAGCGCCAAAGACGAGTGTTGCTGAACATGTTAAAACCTATGGCCGAGAATAAACTTTTAATGGATAAAAAGGCAGAATTCGCAAAATTCCGCAGCACCAGCGCCCCTCCAGAAATGGACTCCAATCTAGAACCCACCACGGTACGTTATCGTCTCATACAATGTAACTAAATCACCACTCTTAGCCAATCACTCATAACGAACCCATGGATCAGTTTCGTGCGGATCCTGCATACTACACATATTATCACCAAAGGCGTGCGCTAAATCCCAGACTACCGCCCCCAATCAACACTTCATGGGCCAGTCACAGCTCCGTGTACGGTGATGTCGGAGTAGATTCTGATCATTCATTTTACGATGAAGGTAGCGCATGGGACAACAAACCGTCTTCTCCTCAACCCATCCAGAAACCCATCCCTCTCCACACCTCTAGCTCTCTGGTCGCTCGCATACAAGAGGACTTCCCGCGCACTCCGAGTCCCGTCTACAGCAAACGTCACTCTGCAGACATGGAACAGTTGACCACCAACACTAGTCAAGTATTTAGTGGTTACGCCGCACAGCCGCAACAGACTTTGAGAAATCCCACCGCCCAGCATCCTCAGCAGCAACAGCAAACCAATCCTTCGCTGCCAAGAGTGACCAGCAGAGGAAACATATCGGCGCCCACTCCCATGTTCTTCCCTGATGCGAGCGATCCCAACGTGCTGGCCCAACAGATACAAAACTTAACGCTGGAGAGATCGTCCATGAACCGGTTCCAGAATCCACAGCTGACCATCAACCAGCCGTCTCCGAACTACATTAGCAGCCCGTATGGACAGACTCATCAGTTCTCCAACAATGACATGTATGGATTGTATAACTATCAACAGACACCACAAGTACTTCAGCAGACTCAATTACAGATTGCTCAACAACAATTGTTACAGCTGCAACAACAGCAGCTACAACAACAACAGCAACAACAGGCAGCGCTTCGTAAATTCCAAGTGAGTCCTCGCATGATGAGTCCATCTTCGCCTTATGATGAATACCCAACCACATCATCCACATCGCCCATGTTCGATGCGCACAGCCACCACCATCACTCCAATAACATTTCCAACGGAAACATGAAACCAGCACCAGTCAGCACCAATGACATCTCTCACTCCAGGTCAAACCCATCTTCCAACAATTCATCACATCGCAGCAAACGTCAAAAACAACAAGAGGAGGCCGCAGCAGCAGCAACGTCGCCTGGTCCTCGCAGCAAGTTGATGGAGGAATTCAAATCGGGAAGAGGAAGGAAGTTCGAAATCAAGGACATTCAGAACCACGTCGTCGAATTCTCGCGCGATCAGCACGGCAGTCGATTCATCCAACAAAAATTAGAGACGGCCAACAAGGCGGAGAAGGAATTGGTGTTCGAGGAGATTTATCCGGAAGCATTGGAGCTCATGACGGACGTGTTTGGAAATTACGTGATCCAGAAATTCTTCGAACATGGATTGCCGCATCAAAAGAGACAATTGGCACAATCGCTCAAGGGGCACGTTCTCACTCTGACGTTACAGACTTATGGGTGCAGGGTGATCCAAAAGGCAATGGAAGTGATCGAAGATCAGGACAAGAAGATTATATGCGACGAGCTTGATGGACACGTGATGAGATGCGTTCAAGATCAGAACGGCAATCACGTGATTCAGAAATGCATCGAGAAGGTTCCCACCCTCATGGTGCAGTTCATCGTGGATAGTTTCGTCGGAAACGTGGTGAGCCAAGCGGTGCATGCTTATGGATGTAGAGTGATTCAACGCATTTTGGAACATTGCGAAGAGAATCAGAGCAAAGTGATTCTGAACGAAATCATGGTGAACAGCGCGCGATTGGTCAGGGATCAATACGGCAACTACGTGGTCCAGCACGTGCTCGAACACGGTCACAAGGGTCACAAGGCATTGATCATCAAGAGCTTGAAGGGTCACATCCTCACGTTGAGTCACAACAAGTTTGCGAGCAACGTGATTGAAAAGTGCTTCCAGTACGGAAACAAAAAAGAGAGACAGGAGCTGTTGGACGAGATTGCTGGAAAGAATAGCGGAAAGGACATTTCTCAATCGCCCTTGTTTAACATGATGAAGGATCAATATGCTAATTATGTGATCCAGAAGATTATTGAGCTGAGCGACGACAGTCAGCGTTATTGGTTGTTCGAAGTTATGAAGCCTCACTTGACTGCGATCCGAAGGTTGACCTACGGTAAGCATATTATTGCTTGTGTGGAGCGTTATTACAAGTTTTGAGAAGGTTCACTGAAAATGTACAACGTTTATAAATATTGTTAAAAATTTGTAATCAATTGGTTGATTCGCGTGTGTTTTGTTCTTTAGAAGGCATGAATCAATGAAAATGTACAACGTTTATATTGTTAAAAATTTGTAACCATTGGTCGATTCATCTTTTTGTAGAACAGGCCTCGAAGAATGTTGTGGATGTGTGACTTGTGAACGTAGGCATGTCTCTTTTGTAGAATTTTAAATCTTTCCACTTGTTCTAAAAGTTCTTGTTGTATCCGTGACTGTTCCTGCTCTAATCTCTGCTCTTCTTGTTGCTTCTTGTATGACTCATTGTGAGTGATTGTGTGCTGGAGCTTTTCACATGTTTGTTTTGTCTCCGATAACTCTTGAGTTAGATCCTTAACTTGTTGGGTTAACCTCTTGTTCTGAATCACCAGCTTGTCCTTTTCCTTCATGTACTTTTCTCCCATGTGAATGATTTGTTTATTACTTTCTTCTTGCACTTGGTCGCTCATTTGCTGTATTTTAATTTCCAGCTCTCTTGCATTGTTGGCAATTTCTTTTGTGGCCATGTTATACATGTTTTGATAGTAGTCACGGTCCTTTGATAACTGTACAATGTTTTCTGCTTGTAAGGAAAGATTTTCGTTACATTTATCATTCTGCTTTCTTAACGATTCGACTTCAACAGTAAGCGTTGAAAGTTCTTTGTTCCTCTCTTCAACCAACTCCAACGCCGCTGTCAGTTCTAATGAAGTTTTTTTTAAATCATCATTGTCTTTGACTATTTCTTCACTAAAGGGACCACTTTCAGGAGATTCATTCAACTTTGAAACCTCTTCATTTTGAGATGGTTTGGTGATATGACTGTCGTCGTGTACGTTCTCGTTTTCAATAATTACATCGTTATTTTCCTGCAGATTTTCACTTGTGTGATCCTCAGGGCTCTCTGAGTTTTTGGGTGTGGCTCGTTTATGTTTCTTGGTCATTACAATGAGAGGCAATTTGGTTGGTGAAGAAGAAGAAAAGATCAGGGTGCTTGTGGTCAAATTATAAAGATTTATGGGATAGTAATAGAGATCCTAATATTTATTGGAGACCATGCCCATTAATCAAATATCGTTCATACATCATTGATAAGCGCTTTAAAAAACATTCAAAATAAAATTGATGAACGTAAGCGCTTCAGACAAACACAATTGATGGCATCCGTACTTGAAATTTATGATATTGATGATATGGAGGATCCAGAATATATTCAAACCGATGATGACGGTCTTTTAGGTGAGGAAAACACCGCTCCATCAACAAGGACCACAAGGCAGGAAGAATTGTACGGTGAAATGGAGTATGACCAAGACTAACACTTGAAGTATAAAATACAAGTACTGAAATGAAGAAAAACAAATTACAACGATTGCACAACAACGATTGGAAAATCTAGAGGCCGGACTAATTCATGAAAATCGGGATTGGAGGTTTCTCACCTGGCATAGGTAATAGCTTGGTACCTTGTCTTCAGTTTCGTTGATAGTTCCCCAGGCATACAAGGTGTGGTCTAAAGTCAAGGCTATTACGAAATTGTGTTCATCACAACAAACCTCCAGCAGGATAATCCCAAAAGTAGTAGGGTAAGTGTTGTTATACACGAGTCCCAAAACATCATATGCATGTATCAAATATAACGTCATAACTACAACTTCTATAGTTAGGGACAAAATTCGATCAAAGCAAAAATTTTAATTAGTGACCTTTGGGTACTCCTAAAAAAGATACTTGCAGAGAGTATATTAAGTATGGTCGCGAAAAATGATATACCAGCTGAGCAGCATACAAAAATCGATGTTATAGAAACCAAATGGTTGCGATGCTCAAACTTGATATAATTCTTTGTACCGTAATAAATCATGAACACCGACCGTATGAGTACGAGGACACATAAAATAATTAATGATGTTGATATTTGATTCGACAATCTATATAGTTGGTGTTCCATGTCCATTTTCATCTGTGGTGTTTGCTGATAACATTCTTCTGTAATAATTGGAATACTTGGAGTCGTGGTGTCCTCTTCAACATCAGAACAAGGTTTGTGGGACAAAAGCAACCTTGATATCTGTATGTGTGTTCTTCATATCTACTTCTAACGAAAGAAACGAAAGCTGAAATTGTAAAGTTCTAATGGAAGTTGAAACGAAAATGAAAGGGCCAAATGAATGAAATTTCGAAACAAACTGCTTTTTTTAACCCACTTATAAAAAATGACAATTCGTCTAATAGTGAACAGAAATGACAAACGAAGCAGAGATAGAAACGAACCATATGATCATGTTAAAAAGATTAGTTGTAAGTCACACAACACACAACAAAAGCACTCAACATGTTATTGTAGTGGGTGGTGGAGGTCAGAGTGGAGGTGGTCAGAAACAGAATGTTATTGACAGTCCTACGTTATTCAAGCACATCCAAATCTCCAATGGAAAGAAAGAGTTCACATATGATGTGGATTGTGATTTGAAACTCTCGGAACTGATTTTGCACCCCACATTTGGCAAGAGAGTACAGAAGTACGTGAAGGACCTATATTTGCAAGATCCAAGCAAAGTTGTCGTGATGGTGAACCAGATGGAAACAGGATTATCAAGAACTGTACGTAGCATCAACAAATCGGCAATTGTATACTTTGACAAGGAAGAAGAATAAATTGAGGTTTTTAAAACTACTTTTTATTCATTGAGAACTTTTAACCAAGCATAAGGCCACCCAATCACATCTCCACGGTGAGTGGGTGGTGGAGGTGCTGTGCAGCAAATACAGACATGCAAAGTGCGTTTTGATGGCAAAACATATGAGATCCAATTATCTAAGATGCCAGACAGTGTCGATGAATTAAAGTCAAAAATCAAAAATCACCTTTTAGAAGACGATGTTCTAAAACAAGTGGATGAAATCAATACTATTGTTAGGGATGACATGGTCCAAGTAACTAAAAGTGTGGCCAAAGCGGCAGCAGGCAAACAATTTGATATCACTATATTGAATAGAAATTGAAAAAAGGAAATGGTGACGAGGAGATTAGGATTACTGAGTGGTACTTGCCGAACCTCAAATATATATATTTTTTTATAAAATGCATGTAAGTGAAAATTTCTCTTGTAATGTTTCTAATGTTCGGTTGGAAAAGTATGGTATGTTGCCTAGTCATTCTTCGATGAGTGTTGGAAATTTAATTTGATTTTTCGATTTCTAGTTGTGGTGTATCTCCAACATAAAATTTTTATTATAATACACATAAATGACAAAATTTTATTACCAACATCCGTTATAGTCTAGGGCTAGAACTCAACAGGGTGTTGAACTGTTGATTCTTTCAGTGAGATATCCGTTGAATGATTTGAAATAATCAAATTTTATATTTTACTCCTTACCAACGCTTACAAAGGACTTTCTTTCGAATGTTCAATTATCTTTTTGTAAATAAACTATTTTTGAATAGACATTCCGTCGGACAGTCCTCAGTTTACTTGATGCACACCGGTATAAAATGATTCAATTTCCAGTTCTTATACAAACAAACCAACAACATGTCTATAATTGATACCAAGATATATTTCGACAAAGATAACCAGAAGGATATTCGCAGGATCTGCCTACCAAAGGAGATTACTTTGAACGTGTTAGTTACACTCATTAAAGATAGTCATCCCTGGGTCGACTTGAGAACATCTGACATTAAATATCAAGATGAGGACAAGGAGTGGGTACAACTATCTACCGAGGCTGACTGGGCCATGGCAAAATCGGTAATTGCAAATAACAAGATCCCCTTGCGTATGACCATAAGCAACAATAGATTTGCACATCAACCATCTCAACCTAATCAAGATGCCACGCAACAACCACAACAACAACAGCAGCAGCAACAAGAACAACCAAATGCACAATTTCCTTTTGGACAAGGCATCGATATTAACCAGTTAATCTCAACTTATGGTCCAATGTTCCAATCGTACATGCAGAATTTGAAGTCACAAGCACCGAACATGTTTGGCTCAGAGCAGATGCGATCATTTGATCCTTCAAAAATTCAAGAGATGTTGCAAGGTCTCCTTTCTGGACAAAACAATCAACAACCACAAAATAGACCCTCCGCACGAGATTTTCGCACTGAATTAGATCAGTTGTTTGCAATGGGCTTCGGAGATGTTGCTACGAATACAAGACTTCTTGAAAAGTACGATGGAGATGTAAACATGGTTGTACAGGATTTGATGAACCAATAAATGTATATTTATAATCTTAATTTTTAATTAAAAAATCATTGACTTTCTGATTGACATATCCTGTTATTGTTACTCTTCCTCTAGATAGTACTTGTGTTTCCGTTTTAATAGTGACAATTGTGATAAAAAATTTCGTAAATCTTGGCCAGGCCAAAGAAGTTCCTCCCGTGAACTCTATATCATTGTATTGATACATAAATGGAGGACGAACATATGTAACAATTAAGGAATGTACCTACCTAAAATACAAATAATTGTTGATAAAAGGTATGTCACAATTACTAAAAATAATCCGTCAAGTATAAATTTAGCTGAAAAATAAACAAATGACATAACAACAACACAAAAACACAAGCAAGCATGACTACCATCCAAACATACGTAACATCACCTGCCAACTCAGAGATGAACTTGACCCAAACCATTGCGGGCAAACCTAGCTCAATTAAACACTTGACATCAATGTTTTCTCAAAAAATAGAAGAGGCTTCAAGAGACGAAGAGAAGAGGAGATCTCTTATTAAGTCACCCTGTAAGGACATCTTGGATCAAACTACGTTAAGCGCACCAAACTCAACTTCTGCGTTGTCTCCAGGCTCATCAATACAAAGAAGTGTTAAGTCACCATTAAAGAATCTAACGTTTAATGAATTAATGGGAGCCAAACCTGCTCCTAAAATAGGATACAACAATTTATACACAAAAGGCTCATTTCAATAAAACATTACAAACATTTAATTAAAATATTTTTGGATGTTTAACAATCATTGTGTTTGTGAAACTTGAATCACCTTCCATAGTAATATCAGGTCCTTTGAAACCTTGTTCCCTCATGTTAATCGAATAAAATTTGTTGTAATCTAATCTAACAAGTAGTTGCGCCAGATGAGGAGAAAGAACCTTTTGACCTGATAAGATCTGAAATAGTAAACTAGACTGCGCGTCAAACAACGCAGCAAGCTCCTGGACTTTCATATATAGGTTGGTGCTTTTGTCTTCATCGAATACATGCAGCTTTAGGGCGCCCTCAAAAGAAGAATACTCGCTATCAACAATATAACACAACTTTAGAATCATATCAAATAGCTTATAAAGCACATTGATTTGTTTTTTATTCAAAAAACATTGAGCAGCAATTTTTTGTAAATAATCCTCATGTGATCTCAATGCCACTTCAAAATCTCTGGTTGATTTGATGCGCTCCATCAAAACTTCATACTGCACCTCGATCACATCGGCATGTAAATAGAAACATAGATTATCAATAAGAAAAGCCATACGAGAGCGTAAATGTAACAAAGCAGTTGTCTCCCTACCGAGACTTCTTTTCCTCTGAACTAATGGCAGCCACGCTCTATGAACCTGACTTTGGACTCGCTTTATAGTAAACAAGAATTTAAATAGTTTATCATATTTCTCAACAACAGAAGAACCAAACATTAAATGCAAAGGCCAATCAACATTACATGTTAATTTCAAATTTTCAGTCCACAACTCTAGAGTATTACTCCACGATTGTTGTTGGTTTTGTGCACTAACATTTTTATTATTTTCAAATTTTACATGAAACTTTTCAAAAAACGGGTCCGACTCTGCACCGCTGCGCTTAGCCGCCTGCTTAAAATAAAATTTTATATCGTGCTCTGCATTCTGCAAGGGTAACAAGGACATGATGCTCTGCGTATCCTCTATGAAGCATTGATAAAGATCTCCTCTGGACAACAAGAAATAATCTTTAAAAGCTGCAAGTTGACCAAACAAATTACTATCAACAACAACAAGGTCCCACAGATGTTTAGAGACAACAGAACGTATGCGATTAATAACAAGTTCAAAAGAGATGACATGAAATTTTTGTTCCTTCTCATGCGCAGAAATTGCGTTTGAGAATTCTAAAAGTTCTTGTTGGGTGATTGCCTGTGAGCTGCCGCTTTGATCATGTTGTGTAGATTGTTGTAACACTTTTATGCTTTTTCCTATGAATAAAATCTTCTCCGCCAACCTAATGTCAATGTATGGGGGCAGCATCTCTGGGTTGATTTGATAATGTTTATTCCAAGTACTTAAAAGCTTTCTCTTCTCGTCTGAAATGGATGTGTTCAAAATCTTTGGTGCCTCCACTTGTGGCGCTTCTTCTGTTTCAGAAATGAAGAATTCTGAAAACTTTTGATCCGATAGCACACCGTAAACTATCCACGTCGATAGTTGTCTTAACATGGAAACGTTACAGTGGAATAAAAGCCTGTCCATGGCTGTTTTGACTATGGGTGCTCCATTAAAAGTTTTATTGTAGAGGTTCTCCAAAAGATAGCCCCCTCTTAAGTTGTCGTTCTCTATTCGCGAGACCAGTTGATATAAATGGGGGAAAAGAGCATCATAATCGCGTAGAGACTCTTTGATAAAAAACAAAGACATAACTGGGTCCTCTAATGCACGCTGTTCGATTTGAGCAAGTGTGCTGAGGTAATTGTCAAGTATCTCCTCCAAACCTAAACAGATTGAACTGGCATAGGCGCTGGGTGGAAGTGTATTTGTATTAATGGATCTAATATACTGTTGTACGCTGTGTCTGTCTATAAAAGATAAAAGTTTTCTGTAGTAGTACCCGATTAAACATAATTCGTCAATCATCTTTTTTTCGGATTCATGTAGAAATGGTAAATCTTTATCCAATTGAAATCCATCTTCTTTTGCGATTATAATATCTCCAGCGCAACTTGACAAAGCAAGCAGGAGTTCATGAATCATTTGTTTGTAATCAACCCGTTTTGATAATTTGAAGTTGAGTGGGTTTTCGTTGAAGAAAATGGGTTTTTGTATATCATGTGACAAGGAGGTGGAGGTTGCACATGAACAAACTGGAACAGTGTGCATGGAATGTGGTGCAGTCGTTGAGGACTTGGCACTAGCGGAGGATGCTGCTTTTGCTGAGAACCACTTGGGTGCAGCTACTTTACTGGGAACCGTTGTGAGAAATAATGAGGGCACTGCTCTATTGAGAGGCCTTGCTGGTGCCACGTCTGACTCAAGAGAGGTTACCATCAACAAGGCACTTTTGCGGTTTAATCAAATCGCTGATTTGTTGAGCATACCTAAATCTGTTGTTGATGGCGCGATGAGAACGTTCAGAATGGCACTTTCTCAAAGATTCACCAAGTTTGTGATCTGGTTTAAGTTAGCACTAATTTTATAAGAGGAAGAAGGGCAGACCATGTTGCCGCTGCTTGTTTATATACTGCTTGTAGAATAGCAAAGACTTCACACATGCTACTTGATTTTTCAGAGGTGTTGGAAGACGACGTTTTTGTTATTGGAGGGGTTTTTGTTCAGTTGCAGCGCGAATTAAAAATGGAGCTTCCAGTTGCAGAGCCCTTATTTTATGTTCGTAGATTTTGTTCACACATGGAATTCGAAGAAAAGACTAATGAAGTCATCAAAACAGCACTACAATTAATCTCTTCCATGAATCGCGATTGGATGAATTTGGGGAGACGTCCTGCAGGTATATGTGCTGCGGCCATCCTGATAGCGGCTAGGATCCATGGTTTCAGGAGAAGTAATCAAGACATTATCCAATACGCAAGAATCTGCGCCGGTACTTTAGGTAAAAGATTAAAAGAGTTCGAAAATACAGAGGCCAGCAACATGACAGTTGACGAATTCGCCGAATATGCAGCAAAGTTAGATGATAAATCATATGATGGTCCACAAGCGGACCCGCCAGCTTTT
The DNA here is from genome assembly GCA_026419775.2 of Acrasis kona. Classification (NCBI taxonomy): domain Eukaryota; phylum Heterolobosea; class Eutetramitea; order Acrasida; family Acrasidae; genus Acrasis; species Acrasis kona. Next base: position 103,706 of record JAOPGA020000059.1, read on the forward strand.
ACAAATTCCGAAAAGAAAAAGTTACAATTACAAGAACTAAAAAAGATACAGGAGAGAGCAGAACAAGACCGACGAGATTACTTGGTACGGAAATATGGATCAGTACCTGCTGATGCCAATCCACAAGTCTTGCAAGACACCGAAGATGAGATCAATAACGTGCTTCGTGACGAAGGTTTAGAACAGTTTGGAGAGGATTTTCAAGACATGATTGAACAGAGCGATAACGGAACTACTGTCGTTGAACCTGTGTTGAAAGTTGTAAAAGAAAAAGAACAACCAATAAAACAATCACATCCAGTAACCCCTAAAAGCATTGAAGATGATTTTGATCTCATGGAAAAACAATTTGAAGCTGACGCAGAGTTGGAGGAAGAGGATGATTTGGACGACGGACAGCTTGACGAATTAGACGACGCAGAACTCAAAGCATACATTATCACCGATAGAAACATTATCAAAAGTAAAGATGATGTTTGGGAGGATCTGAACGGAGAGTTTTTGAGGGAACGGGAAAGAAAAAGACAGGAAAGAATTCAAAATGAAGAAGAAGGCGAACGTCCTCGTAAAAAGAGAAAGAAGAGGGACACGGACCAGGAAGATGAGGCGCCGGCTCAAAGTGCTGCGGAAGCTGCTGCAAGCTTAATGAAAAAGGGATTGATTGCCAAGAGGAGCGGCCTCAATGTCGAAAATTTGTTTGATTTCGGAAACGAAGACGAATATGAAAGCAATGAAGTGAACCTGGCTAGAATGGATGAACTCTTAACGGATTTAGAGTGCGGTGTTGTTGACAATATTTGAGTGCTCTTGATGTGAATATTATTTTTGGTTGACAAAGTTGACTAAGCACAGAAAGTTAAAAATAAATACAAACGTTGTGCTATATTTTTCAAATACAAAATCTTCAATACAAGTACCTAAAAAGTTCGGCCCTCTTGCTAATAGTCTTACAATCAAACCAGCTTAAATTTAATTTGAAATGAATCTTGTGGTTTTGTGTTTCCTTTCTTCCTCCGTACGATTCCATCAAAAACAAGTACCTTCTCATCACAATCTGTCACTTCGTCGTGCTCTCTCAATCTCTTATTTTTTGGTGGTTTGTCAGTTGGGTTTCTTTTAAATGGCGAAGGAATGTAAGACGTGCTATCTGTGCAAAACAAGCCGTCATAGTCTGTTGTTTTCACGTGTTGCTGTGCTCTATCGCTGAACTGCATCGCTTGAGGTCTAGATGGCAGACAAGATATACTGTGTCTACGATTATTATTAACTTGAGTATGTTCTTGTATGGTCCCGCAAGATGATCGCCTCTGCACGTGATCTGTTGTTTCAACAACAGGAGCGAGGCTACTTAAGGTGCAGCTGCGTGATAATTGATTCCCTGGTGGCTCGCAGCACGAGTGATCTGCGTTGCATTGGGAGCGATATTTTTTTTCACGAAGAATGCCTTCTCTTAGTAATGCATTTTGATCCTCCTCGCACCATACGTAAACAACTTTCCTCCGTGAGTCTAGTAGAGGGAGGCATACTCTTTCGTACTTCTTCAAGCAGGCTTCCTGCTGGCTTAAATGGGGTGTGTTTGTAAGAGACAGTGGTGTAATGGAGTTTGAAACAAAATCAGCGAATGTGCTGGAGTCTACAAACTCACTGCTTTTATGTCTAGTTGTATTGTACAGCATTGGAGAAATGTTTTCGTCTGTTTGCTTCCATGATAATCTTTTTACTGCATTGTCGACATTATGCTTTACTGGGCGTTCAAGTTGTTGTAAAATGTTACTCGTCTCCTCCAGTTCATCATCTACAATAACAACATGTGGTCGACAATCATCAAATACTTCTTTGTATGGGTGTGGAGTTGAGGTCATATACTCCCTTCTTCGGTTTCTTGTTAACAGTTTTTTAAAAGGATAGATTCTATTTTTATCAAATATAAGATAATAATTTATTTATAACTACAGATAATTTTGAAGATTACTCTTTAAAAGTATCTTCTTCCGAGCAGTTTATTTATTTAATCATTTTACCGACGGGAAATTGTTTAGAGAGTATTTCTCGGCTAATTTCTAATCAACTTACATGGAGGGAGGATCAGAACAGGCAATTGAGGAAGTGACTGACGGATAATAATTATTATTTTAAGGTGATGGCTGAAAAAAGATCACCAAACAAGAACACTTGCCAATTTTCCGACGTCGAATTCTCTTATTTACTAATTTAATGAGTTGCTGAAGACCGTAAACACCAACAAAAACAATAAACTACTTAAAACAAATTTGTTTTTTGAAAGCAGTGAACATTTTTAACTTGCTCTTATCGGCATAAGATGTTTGATCTTTGGTTACTTGCTCAAATACTGTCGGTTGATAACCATGTTACCGCACAACTTGCGTTGATGAATGTTTCTTGTGTTACAAGTATTACTTTATTTAATGCACAATTCAATCTATTTTACTTGAAATATCCTCATAAGTATGGTATAATGTTGATGTCAATTGCTCATCAGGCTACCTGTTCATTGCTCCTCCCTCCCTAACATGGCTAATTTTCTAAAAACTTTGTAATAAGTTAAAAAAAGAATAATGGATAAAGTAAAATCATTGGTATCAGAGGTGGAGGATCTATACAAGAATGAAAAGTTATTTCAATCAGAAGAAAAGTTGAACGAACTGCACAAATATATGGAAGGTTTGGATCAAAGTGAAGATGTCGACAAATTGAAAAAATCAACTATGGAAAATAGTACCTTCAAGAAAATTGCTTCCGAAAGTGCAGAGGCTAAGCGCATTCTAGATCAAATTGATAACCCTAATGGGTGGCAGTTATGTGCCGACAAGGATGATATCAAGACATTCTATAAAAAGGACGAGCGCTCCAACACTCCTCTTCACGTAGTAAAACTTGAAGGAACTGTAAACTCTCCTATATTTAACGTCCTATCAATCTTTTATGAAATTGACTTGTACAAAACATGGTTGCCAAGGCTTACTGCATCCGATAATCTTGCACAATATGGGAGATATCGTTTCTTGTGTTATTTCGCTCTAGACATGCCGTGGCCCTTTTATAATCGCGACATGGTCAATTACGGCTATGGTGTGGATTTACTCGAAACAAATTCTATCCTTGTTGTGATACGTTCTATTGAAAAACAAGAATTTGACCATTTTCCGGGAGCAACGATTCCTGAGCCAGACGCCAACGGCACATGCAGAATGTCGCTCAATTATTCGGGCATCAAAATCACTCCTATGTCAGAGAACCAAACACATGTCACATTAATCGCAAATGTTGACCCTAGAATATCATACATTCCTGGATGGGTGATGAATGGAATGACTCACAATTTTGCTTACTTGGTACTGGCTAAATTACGTACAGTGGCGGCACAGGTCCCTCATAGCGAATATGCTGATCGAATAAAGAACAACATCATCTACACAGACATTCGTGAGAGAATGGAAATGTACTTTAAAGGTAGAGGCGCTGAAGATCAAGCATTAGAGTCCTAATTCGCGTAGTTCTTAACCGTCAGGAACAGGTTGAGAAAGTGAAGAGGTTGTTGTATTTGAATAAATGATAATATTAAATAATCGGTTTTATGATTATAACTCTTATTGGTGATTAGGAGGAGAAACTCCAATACAAGAAGAAAACGGTTTGCTCACAGAAACAAAGTGCTCACAAATCCATCAACAAATGTAAACAAGATTTCTGCGTTGCTGTAATTAATATTGAGCTTAAACTAATTCGCGGTTTTGTTAGTTTCTTCCCTTTTGTTGTACGATACAACCTCTGTGATACATACAAAATGGTTGTCTAACAACTTTGTAAGGGAGTGTCAAACAAAATGAGCGAATCCGACCCAATCATTCAGAAGTATGCTGTCGAGGAGGTCGGTGCTTCAGGACATAAGAGTAGAAGCAAATATTTAAGCAGAGAGTATTGAATTATAAACGTTGTTGTTGAACTGACAAGTTAGATTTTATAATATCACAATGCTTAGTTTGAGCTTCATGACCATATTTACCTCATTTAATACGACGCAAGGTACTATGACTACCTTTCACGAGAAGGCAGGGTTCTGGTCACTTTGTGTTCTGTATGCATTTTTTGCATTTACCAACCTAATATCTGCGGTTATTGTTAAAAAGCTTGGCGCTAGATTGAGCTTGTTTATTGGAGCTGCACCATATGCAGCTTTTGTTTTGACTGCAGCATTCAATAGTGATGTGGCCCTGATTATTGTTGGAGCTTTTGTGGGTATTGGAGCTGCAATCCTGTGGGTAAGTAGTACAAATTTACATTTATTAAATTATGAAAGACAGCACACGCAGTAAGAGTTTATTTATACTTGATCTCACATGAAAGTCTTTCCTTTCCTTTAACGCCGGTGAGGACATGGGCTTCTACAGTGGATTGTTTTTCGGTATATTCCAAATTAATGGTATACTTGGTAACGTATTGACAGGTGCTCTGCTTAATGCAGGCATCAGCCAATTCTACATTTTTTCCATTCTGTTTGTAATTTCAGTTCTTGGATTGATTTTGATGTGCTACCTGGTGTAAGTTGTACGTTACATTTTTGAATAAACATATCAGCGACCCACGCCCATCTGCTGCACTAAACAACCAAGAAAAAAACACAGACTCAATGTCCCACATGATTAAAGAAACGGTCAAAGTGATTCTAACGGATAAGCGCATGGTATTTTTCCATCCCATCAGTTTGTACAGTGGATTTAGCAATAGCTTGTTTTTGGGCCTACTACCTCCAAGAGTTGGATTGGCTTATCTGGGATGGGTTTTGGCTGTTCTTGGACTTGCTGAGGTAATTGGAAGTTTGGTATTTGGAAAGGTAAGAATGATCATACTTTAATGTAACCAAAACTTTTAATAGCTTGCAGATATTATAGGAACGTGGCCAGTCATGATTGTGACTTTGGTGACCCATGCCATCACACTCGGGTTGAGTTTCTTCTTTGATGTGGCAGAGCCATACTTGTGGTTCGTTACCATGTTCTTTGCTGGATTGGCAGATGCAGGACTCAACACAAGTATTTATGCAATTCTTGGATCTCCAAACTACTTTAAGCTACAACCTGCGTATGCATTCTCTGGTTTTAAATTGGTCCAATCCATCGCAATGGCTGCTGGTTTCCTATGCGGCATCTACGTTCCGTTCACATACATTCAATACGCAGTGTGCTTAATGTGGGTTGGTGCGGTCGTCTTCTTCGCCCTATCGGATGCCATCATACCTTCGGATTACAACAGAACAACAATAAATTAAAAGTTTTCATCTTTATTGGCATTACACCATGTCCATGTTAATTCATCACAAGCACAACCATAAACATCCAATTCAATCGCTCATCTAATTCTTTCCCTTGTTCTTTTTTGTCTTGCCCTTCTTGCTGGCAGCAGTCGTTGTATTCGTTGTAACCGTCTTTGACTCTTGGGTCACGCTCGTCACGGTTGACTGAACGGGTTCGCTCGCCCCATTGGCCAAAAAGATTGGATCTTGATGAGAGGCAAATGTAGGAGGTTGGAACGACCAAGCATCGCTCGTGAAGGGATTGTTGTTTCCAAAAAAGTTGTTTGCATTTTCGTTATTCACGTTGCTCATGGGTGCAAATCCACTAAATCCACCCTGGGCATGATGGTGATTATTAATGTTAATGTTGATGTTGTTAATGTTGTTGTTGATCGAAATGTTTTGACCTGTTTGCGACATGTTGCTGCTCCACGTGTCATTGTTGTTCATACCAGACGAAGAAAAGGAAATGTTCACGTTGGGCAACAATGCGCGGAATGATTCTTGAAGATCGGCCGCATTGTTCTTGTTGTTGGACGTGCTCGTTGCTGCTGCTGCTGCCGTGGTGGTGGTCTCGAACGATTTCCCCCATGAATTCTCCTGCTTTCCCGTCCATGCATCTCCGAAACTTTGTTGCCTTCCGAATTGTGCAAATTCGAATCGAGATCGATTGGTGCGCGTCGGTTTCTCTATGAACGGAGTGCTCTCCCATGGCAAATCGCCAAGGTCAATTGCATCAGGTGGCGTCGGTTGATACAAGTGATGCAAGTATTGTTGTTGATGCATTTGTTGTTGCTGTTGGTGATGCAACATGTGAGATTGTTGATGTAATTGACTAGCGAGCTCGTTACCTCCCAATCCGAATTGCATCAAAGAGTGAACGAACGAATTGTTGCTTGCGAATGGTGGTTGGTGTGGTGGTTGTGTTTGTGGTGGTTGTGGTTGGTGATGAGGTGGAGGTAACACGTGTTGTTGTTGTTGTTGTTGTTGTTGTGGAGGCAGAGAGGCCACTCCGTTGCTCCATAGAGCACTGGCGGTGTTGTGGTGTGGCGGTGGATGGAACACTGGGTCGGGTTGCTGCTTGAACGTATCGGAGATGAGCGGTGCGATGGGTATGGGGTCGTGTATTTGGTCGTGTTCGCTAAACACAAATTCTTGTTCGATCGGAAGATCCAAATCAACGGTGAGCGGAGATTCTCTAATGATGGAATCGTCCTCTTCCGAATGTTCCGGTATTTCTGCCTGATCTTCTTCTTCTTCTTCTTCTTCTGATTTCTTCTTTTTTGTTTCCTCTTGTTTTGTTGATGGTGTCAATGTGGTTGTTGATGGTTTTTTGGTTGACTGTGAAGATGGTGGTTGTGAAGATGACTGTGGTGGTGGTTGAGCGACGACTGTTTGTGGTTTTGGAACTTCTGGTGGTGTTGTGCTCTTCTTTTTGGCTTTTAGTGGCGGCGTCGTGATTGTGGTGGTTATGGTGGTGGATACTGACGTGGTGGTGGTTGTGGATGATGTGGTTGAGTTGACCGGCGCCTTGATCTTATTGGCTGTGCTCCAAGCATTGTTGGCGTCGAGAGGCACTGCTGGTGCCACTACGGGTTGTGGTAATTTGTTTGCATTCTTCTTGTTCTTTTTCTTCTTGTTCTTCTTTGGCTCCGGTGACTTCTTGCCCCACTTTGCAGTGGAAGGCAGTATGCTTCCATTTTGGTCGAGTTGTGATGGGTCCTTTGCATATTCGTTGACGACTTGAGAGGGTGGTTCAACCTCCGCCTCATCTGGCTCGTCGCTGCTGCTGGCCCATTGATGGATCTCCTCTCCATACTCATCCTCGTCGTGCGCATCAATGTCGTCAATGTCGTCGTCGTGATGCTGTTGGTGATGCTGATAGTGTCTGTATTCATCAATGTAGTCATCATCATAAACGTCCTCTCCTGCGTCGGGCGGCGCCACGTTAGAATCCTTAAAGTTCCAGTAGTGCTTTTCACAAGGAGTGGGATCATCCAGATGAGGATAAAACTGGCTCAACTTGGCAGAATTGTGCGGCACAGGCAGTCCATTCCTCAGTACAATATCTTCCTTGTTAAAAGTATCCTCCTCGTCACCATAGTCATGCAAATACATACAATCAGGATTGGTGCAAGGTATGCCTCTCAAAAAGTAGGCACAATACTTGGTGGTTCCGAAGGACGCTCTGAGTAATTTAGAGTCCAACCAGGTGCTGTCGATGGCTTTTATGCACTTGTAGGCGTCCTCCTTGCGAGCATATGTGATGTATGCGCTCACTGTTGGGGAACGTACGTTGGGCGGCCTGAGCCCTGACGACAGGTTGCTCTTGTTGATTACTACTTTAACAATTTTTCCATACTTGCCAAAGTTTTCAGCTTTTCGAAGCCACTATAATAATGTGAGTAACATGCTAGGTGTTTGACTTACGCCGACATCTTCCCTAGCGACATCCATTGTGAGACCAACCACGTATACCAGGTTTCTTTGGATTACACGTACGTTGACCAATTGTTTCCTTGAGAAAATGTGCCTCTTCTTCACTTGCTTCTTCTTTTCAGTTTGGATGAGGTTTGGGTCAGGTGGTGTGAAGTCTAGATTATTGGAATCATATATTCTTCTACAGTTGGGGCATCTTCCACCTGCAGTCTCCATAAGTTTGTGCCAGCACCATATACAAATTTGGTATCCGCAGCGACAGGGTTTAAAGTTCTTGTCTGTAACGTCAAACTCTTCTGTGCATAGGGGGCATTCATTTAGTTCTTCGGCATCGTCGTCATCGAAGGAGTCGTGGTGATGTGACATGTTGTTATTATGATCTATGTGAGTGTTGAAAGGTTAGTTGTCTTCCTTTGCGCAAATTCTTTTGGTTGATAGATTTGGATATAACCCGCCTATTTCAACCATAATATTGTAATTGATGCTCCGTTTCGTAGACAGCAACAGGTAGGGTGTTTGTATAAATCCCACTGTACAAAACCTACATTTACCTTTATTGACTGTTTAACTTTTTTCTAGGTTTTTCGAAACTTTTGTTATGACCACGGATACTGTAATGCAAGGGACTACGTACTTGGCTGCGAAACCGCTACGTGGACTAACCGACCTTGTAGTCTCAAACTATTATGGAGAAAATATTATGAAAATATAGAACTTCTCTTGAAGTGGTAAATAATCTGACAAATTATTTTGAGCAACTATATATATGACCAAACACTATGTGCCATTATTTGTTGAATAGGGTATAGGTGTGGAGAGATGATATATACAGTACATTGGGATGTACCAAAAATTCATGCTTCACGAACCTGTGTTTGAGCGGAAGCAAGTAACATAACATTGAGAGCGTATGGCCTAGTTGTCAGATGCACAAGGATTAATGACCGTTGCTCATAAATAGTTTAATTGAGCTCTGGCTGACTTATAATATTGACGATCACCCACTAATATGTCTAAGGTCTGGTGTTATTTTATTCAGCACGTCCATAGAGGGCATTGTTTGAAGTGACAATTATTATTTTGTAAAGTATCGGTTTGGAAGTATTTTAACAAGAACATCAAGCAACTTCAGTTAAAAGCAATCATGGCCTCTCTTTCAGATATAGACTCACAGATTGAACGACTAAGGAGATGCGAACTCATAAAGGAGTCAGAAGTAAAAAACCTTTGTCAAAAAGCAAAAGAGATCCTCGTGGATGAGGAAAACGTCCAAAAAGTGTTCGCCCCCGTTACTGTATGAAGAAAAATTTTTAATTACATTTACCTTAAAGGTTTGCGGGGACATTCACGGACAATTTTACGACCTAAAGGAACTATTCAAAGTCGGGGGAGAAGTGCCGGACACCAATTACCTTTTCATGGGAGATTTTGTGGACCGTGGCTTTTATTCTGTGGAGACGTTCTTGTTGCTATTGGCCCTTAAAGTTAGATACCCCGACCGCATCACTTTAATCAGGGGCAATCATGAAAGCAGACAAATTACACAAGTATACGGCTTCTATGATGAGTGCCTTCGCAAATATGGGAACGTCAACGTGTGGAGGTATTGCACAGATGTTTTCGACTACCTAAGCTTATCCGCATTGATTGAAGATCGAGTATTCTGCGTTCATGGTGGATTGAGCCCCTCAATATCAAACTTGGACCAGATTCAAAAGATCGACAGGAAGCAAGAGATTCCACACGACGGACCCATGTGCGACTTGATGTGGTCTGATCCCGATGAAAATGAAAATGACGGTTGGGGAATGAGTCCTCGTGGAGCAGGATACTTATTCGGAGGTGACGTCGTTGCACATTTTAACCACACCAATTCGATTGATTTAATCTGCAGAGCACATCAACTCGTTATGGAAGGATACAAGTACATGTTCGATGATGATTTAGTAACAGTATGGTCCGCACCCAACTATTGTTATCGTTGTGGTAACGTGGCAGCAATTTTGGAAATAGACGAGAACTTCTCTAATAACTTTAAAATATTTGAAGCCGCCCCACAAGAAGCAAGAGCTCTTCCAAAGAAACAACAACCAGATTATTTTTTGTAAAATAAATGTTTTATTATTCGTCCATTGTTAGTTCATTCTTGTTATCAGGTGCATCATCGTCATCATCATACACTTGGTTTCCATCATCCTCATAATCCACCTCATCATGTTCAAGTTCTGGTGGTTGCGTCGATACATTCGTACTTGAAGATGTCGTCTCTGTAGAATGTGAAATTGAACTAGAAGAAGCATTCGTCGTCGTCGACTCCTCTTCCTGCGCAGCCGCTGGCGTCGATGATGTTTGTTCTTGTGGTGCTGCTGTTTCTGATTTTGCACTTGTCTCATTCTTAATGTCTGTTATGGGAGCGCTTGTGGTGGACTCTACATCAGCAGGACTTGTGGTGTTATTGACTTGACTGAAAGTGATGGGTGCCTGAGCTGACTGGTTGGTATTTGTTAGAGGTGTTGTTAAAGTGACTGGTGGTGATAGTGATTTGATAATGGTGGGATATAATATTCTAGAGCTATCGTGTGGATCGGTGGAACGCGATACAATGTCCTGTACGAATCCTCTAGAATAACCTGCTCCTAAATTATGCAAAATGATTTCCAAGTCCTCTGCTCTCAAATATCCACAATTGTTTCTATCAAAGTATCTAAATGCAAGTAACATCTCGTCGCTTGATAATGTAAAATCAACGGTTGGTTCTTTGGTTTGATTTTCCTCCAACTTGACTCTTTTGGCTTCCCTCTCGTCGTCCTCTTGTGAATCATTGACGCGTGCATATTGTTCTAGGATGGAAAGGATTTTGGTTCCGTACAAGTGTTGAAGGTATTCTGAAAAGGCTTCTGCGAATAAACTCACTTCGAATGTTTTTTCTAATCTATCGTCAAGGTTGTAGTCTAAAAGTCCATCCAACGAAATGATGAGTCCCTTGTTTCCTTGCTTTAATTTTTCTTTTTGTGTGACTGCTAGTAATCCAGGTTTGGTTGGTGTGGGATCTCTTGCTTGGGGGTTTGGTAATTTTTGTAACTTGTCTTGATGTGCTTCCCATGATGGTACCAAGTCGTTGAGAGCGGTAAGACAGTTCCAAGTGTCTGGAATGTAAATGAAAGTTCTTTCGTCCATCTCTGGGTAATTCCTTCCATTGTAGACTTCGGCGGGTCTGTGGTAATTAATTTCAATAAACTTAATCCATTTGGTGGTGTCGCCCTTGCTCAAGTCAATACTAACAAAATCTTTTGCACAGCGGGTGGCAGTTCTTAGCAGCAATTGTTCCTCTGTGACTGGATCGTCGCCTCCATCTACTTTTTGTGACCAAGAACCTCCAACAATTAATAGTCCGGATCTTTCCTTCTTGGCGACTAGGAACTTGATGGATGAGTTGATGTGATAGTCGCCGTCGTCTTCTGATGGATCCTTGCGGAGGTTCTTGTATAGTTCTGGCAGATCCGCGCCGCTCATGAACATGACTTTGGCATTGTGCTTGATCCCATTGTATAGGGAGGCTGGCTCAACTTGTTGTGGTTGACTTTGCGCGGGACCCGTCTCATTGTCGCAGTCAAAGGAAAAATGACGATCAAGTTCAACATTCGAATTCTTGTCCTTGGCCCAATGATAAATCACTTTAGTAAAGTCGGCAACAATGTGGAGGCTTGGATACCTTGTCTTGACGTCAATGTACTGTCTCTCAACAACATTGACTGGTCCAAGGCTTAATCTGACAGAGTATGGTGGTGGTCTCTTGTCTTCTTTGGGTTGAGGTCGCTTTGGTGCATCATTCTTTTTTTGTGGAGAAACATTCCTCTCAACAGAACGTTTTTGTGACTGTCTGTTGTTATTGTTGTTGTACTGCTGTGGAGGATCTCTAGGTCTGTAGTTGTTATGCTGCTGACCCTTCTTAGGAGATGGACTTCTAACACGGTTTTGGTTATTCTGATAGGATCCTCTGTTTCCAGCATTATTGTTGTTATTGCCAGAGTATGGTGCATCATATGATGACTTTTCAAAAGAGTGTTGTTTCACATAGCCAGATTGAACAACAGGAGCACTGCGATTCAAGAGCGAATAAGGTGACGCTTGTGATTGCGTCTGCGGCGTAGGTTGTCTATAAACATCATAGGGCTGGTTTTGTGGTGCAAGGTGTCCTGTAGTTGATCCATAGGGAGTGGATGGAGGCGCAGGATAAGGTCCTGTAGGCTGCTGATAAGGTGCTGTTGGTGGTGCATCATATCTTTGAGCAGTGTTATAAGCATATTGATGATTAGGTTGGGGTTGTTGGGGCGGCTGTTGATAAGCAGATTGGACGTAAGCATTATTGGCATTAGGCGCTCTGTAAGCAGTCGTGTTTCCATATTGAGTGGAAGGAACAGCGGGTGGCTGGTGACCATATCCCTGTGCACCGAAGCCTGGTTGTACACTAGGTTGTTGAGGAGCCCTATTTTGACCATAATTTTGTTGTGAGCTGTAAGGGTTTGAATTATATGCCCCTTGTTGGCCCCACTGTTGGTTGTTCATTGTGAATGAAGTCGATCTGGTTGGCAAATATTTTGTAAACAAAGTTCTGTTCAATGTGAACACTTTCCAATTACAAAGACTTAATTGTCGAACGACAGCGGAGATCGACAATTGAAAGAGCTTAACGAAGTAAAATAATAGATTTATTAATTATCAAACTCTTGTTCTTCTTCGTTGAAGTTGAGTTGTTTGGGATCAATTTGTAGGTGCAGCATTAGGTCTTTCATTTCAGGTTTTGGATCTTTGGTAGCGCATATTTTGTTGTATATGTCGATAAACATTTCCTGTGACACAGTCCTCCACTTGTTGATTAGTACTTCTAGTTCCTCTTCTTGTTCCTATTAGTGTTATATATTACTCAAACTAAATAAAAGTACACTAAAATCAATTTTCGTTGACTCTAGCAATTCTGCATTTAGCTTCTCAAGTTCTTTTGTCCTTAATTCAATCTTAATAATTGATAATCTGTGACGTCGTTGGACAAACCTGCTTCTTTAGATATATCAACTTCAAACATTAATCGTTCGTTATCGAAAGTACGTACTTCATCATCGTGCCATTCCTCAGTTTGCTTTTTGAATGGTGTTTTCTAGAAAAAATTATTGCGGTTTGATCTTATGGCTTACGAAGGATCTTGTTTTCATGGTTTTATGATCAACCAGTTTCTCAGCACATTACAACAATCCGTTGGTAAATTCATGTAAAAGGAGCGTCCACCACCGGACGACAAGGTACTCATATCTCATGCTCAGTTCTGCTATCCTCGCAGTAATAGTGCACCGTGTGTTCGTTGCTTGGTGACCCACCTCACGCATTCCCACAGTTTTCAACAACCTGGTTTACATACCTTGCGATACGCACGCCATGTTGACACCACATTTGGCAGAGGACAGAACATCAACACAGTATTGATCTGAGAAACACATGCCATCAGATGACATTCAACCCTTTAAGCAAGCACCCTACTTGTTACAGATGTGCGGCTAACCACATCCCAATCTGAAAGTAACCTATTAATTTTTGTGTTTGACATACATTATAATGACTTTATTTGTTGTTAATTGTGGTCATTGTAAGAGAACTGAAATCCTTTTAAAAGCTATCCGTTGGTTTGCTATTGGGGTGCTATTGTCACTCTGTGCGCTGTGTCATTTAAAGTTAATAATAATTACCCTTTTCTCTAGACCTTGTCCAAACCTGCCTGCGCCAATAGTCTAATTTGAGCACATGCCCGAATAGCACAGAAACAATAAAAGAACCAATCAAAATCAAAACCCTCAAACAAAACACAATGTTGTACGAACTTATTCAGTGGATCAACGAGTGCACCTTCCCTTTTGTGCTTACGTATGTGGCTGTATTTACGTTATTGGCGGAGTCGGCTCCAGTATTGGTAACCAAAGCAAACACCAATGCCTATACGTCTCAGATCAGTTGGAACGTTACCCTCAAGAGTTTGAAGTTCCAGCTAGTGAACTACATTGTGTACCACGAGAAACCCTTGTCCATCATTGTACATGCAGTTACCTTCCTAATGGACATCGTTTTGTGGACTATATACTTTCACCACCTACTTTCAGAAGTACCATTCTGGGCCTATAACTTTTTGTTTGTGGTGACTTTCATACAAGTTTTGACGTTTGAGGACGACAAGCTCAAGTTTACCTTATTACTGATTAACTTTACTCTGATGGCATGGGGGGAGTTCATGTACTCGTTCTTGTTACTACCTTATATTCCACGTGATCTCACGTTTGGAGCAGTGTCCATCATGTTATTTTTAAATGCATTCCTTAGAGTAATTTCCCACATCCCAGAAAGAATTCCAATAAACTTTTATGGTCTTGGAAACAAGCACCCCATTTCAAATTGGTGGAGCAATCCAAAGGCAAGACATTACATTTTAACCAAACCTCATGTTTTTGTTTCTTCTGTGCTAATTTGGGGATTTGCTACAGAATTACAAGCCGGTCTTCCCATACGTCTTTTGTCAAGTTGCTTGTTGTTAATAACTGACAAACTCAAGTTCAAGTATCCTGGTCTTGACATGGTAGATTTGTACAAGAGAGCAGACAGAGTTGTAAGTGAGGGATGGCATGTTGACGAAGATGGTAGGTACTTATTTGAACCTGCACCAGCATCAGATTAATATGAATTTACTCACTTCTATGAATTGTATATAAATTTTATAACTTATGATTTATTGGACACTCAGGTGTAGAGGTGTTAGAAGGATTCCCAATAAATACAATATTTTTCAATACAACATTCACCATCTGTATTTTAAATGTTTTTTTATTTTCTACTCTTCACGTAATCTTCAAACTGTTGTTTGTATTTTGGATCCCACCTAGACAAAGCACTTCTGTTCTGGATTATATCGTCAGCTGCCCATTGCATTCTCGCTTCATCCAACTTGCGATCCACATCGTTATCAGGACAAATGATGTAAAAGTCTCCTGCATCTATGCTCTGTAATAAGAACTCCGCAACTTGTTCGGCATTCCATGCAGAGTTTGGTTTATCTTTTCCACTGTTAGCACCAGTCATACCAGTCCAAGTATAGCCAGGTACCAGCAAGTGTGCGGTAATGTTAGTTTCTTGAGAGCGTAATTCGTAGGCTAAATGCTCTGTAAGTGTTTTGACGGCAGATTTACTCACATTGTATGCACCATTTCCGGGAGGGTTGGTGATACCTTGTTTGGATCCAGTATTGACAATGATGGCGGGTCTTTTTTGTTGAATCAAATATGGTACGAAGGTTTGGACTCCATTCAAAACACCATAAAGGTTCACATCAAGTAGTTTTCTCCACTGTGCAATATTCTCAAAGGTTCCCCCACCTTGTTGAATGGCTGCATTATTCATAACAAAAGTTACGAATCCCCACTCAGATGCATCTCTGCAGACCTTTTCAATCTCCTCAATCTTTGTCACATCAGCAACTGCTGCTCTCACATTACTTTCTGAAGATGCTTTTGCTACCACTTCACTTTTGGCGTTTTCAATGAGCGCTTCATTTGAATCCACTATATATATTTTCATACCCTTTGAGGCAAGGTGCTTTGCCACTGCTAGACCAATTCCCGATGCAGATCCTGTGATCACAGCAACATTGTCCACAGCAATAGCTGGAGTTGATGATTTACCCATTTAAATTTTGTAATAAAGATGAAGTAAAATGTTCAAAATAAAAAAAAATATTATTTATTTTTTCAAAATCAAAGTATGCTCCTTGTATTTCTCTACATCTTCCTTTGCATAATACATTTGGTTATACTCTCCATTAATATATTTATAAATATAATCATCATCTAATTAATTAAATAATTAAATAATTAAAAAAATAACTCACAATGTTCACTTGCCAAATGACCCGAATTACCAGGTGCAAGAATACTCTGTGCATTATTAATTTTACTCAAATCAACAAGCATGCGATAGGATGGATTAATTTGTATGGTATATTGTTTACCATCAGGATAAGGAGCTCCCATATTGGGAGTAGTAGCAGTCTACACATTCACATCAATTCACACAAAAAAATAAAAACACTTACCCCACCAGCAGGATAGGGTCCTCTATTAAATTCTTTTACTAATTTTCCAAATGCATGTTGGAAATGTAATGTATGATAATTGCCATACTTGTACAGCTCGATCTCTTGTTCTGCAGTAATATTGGCATCTCTTCTCGTGAGGTGATTCAATAGACCAGTGTTCAGCAGCACTTCGTGTGGATCTTGTGGCGCTTGTTTCAAATTCAACAATTGTCTTAATGAGTAAATGGTTTGGATCATGGATTGGTACATGTCATCTGCTGAAATTAAATGTTTGATTTTTGAAAGTTTGGTGATGGTGTGCACTTCGTGACCGAAATATTCGTTGACGCTGAATAGAGCTGGATGTAGACCACATCCCTTGACGCGTAATGTCATTTCCTCGTCAATGCCGTGTTTGGTCATGATGGTCTTGAATAGTTGATCCACGTATACGTTATAGATTCCTGCTTGGATGCTATTCTTGTTGCAGTCGCCGTTGTAGTCAACCAACAAATTGAAGCACATCAAAACGTGATCGTGTGTAATGTTTTGTACGATTGGTACTTTGCTTTGGATTTCGCTCAAATTGTCCTTGATGTGATTGATCAGATGGATCCAATGTTGTGTTGGTTCCGTAACGTCATTCTGAATGTTTGCAAAGTCTTGAAGCGTCAAGTTTCTTTTTTGATTTTCGATAACGTCTAAAAGTAATTGTTTGATCCTAATGGCTCGTCCTCCGTATTTGAAGCTGCTTCCCAAGTAGTTTTTGTAATCGGGTCCTACGATCTTGTGATTGGCACTAATGATGTATCCTTGTTTGGGATTGAAAGTAGCAGGATTCTCCTCTAGGTCGTGATAGCCTTCCCAGTCGCTCAGGCCGTCCCATCCAAGATGGGGAAGGTTGGCGTTTTTGATGGCATGTTGACTTCTTTTGGGAACTTCACCAGTCATTTGGTATCCAATGTTTCCTTGGTCGTCTCCGAAAACAACATTCAAACTAATGATGCTCAATTGAACGGCTTGTTCTCTTAATTCTCTTGCACTCTTTGCTTGATTCATTCTGAAGAATACATCAACGGGTACGTGAAGATCTTCTTGAAGGAACGTGGCTTGGATGGCAAAATTTGTGGAACCACTATAGTTCATGAGGCCTTGCAAGATGGGTCCGTGATGGCTGACTAGGACTTTGTGATGGATGGAAGATTGGTTCTTTACTAAAATGTGCTCATCAAACACTGTTAATGGCAACTGTTTATTTTTAAAAGTATAAGTATTTTGTTCGGAGTCGACTTCTTCGATGAAAATGTCGGCAACGTCTGCGTAAGACAGAGTAATTCCCCAGGCTACGTTTTGATTGTGACCAATTTGTACGAAAGGTATACCAGTGATGGTGGCACCAGTAACATCTAGATGGGTTCCTTGATCGTTCTGCACTACAATGTGATTTTGATACCATACATTAGGAAGTGTTTGCGACAAGTGAGGATCTGAGGCTAGCATGGCTGCACCACCAGTGTACTTTCCACCCACTACCCAACAATTGCTACCTTGTTCTGATGCTGGTTGGTGTTTGATCATGTCATCCAACTTGTCCCAATTGATCTCCATTACACCTGTTGGTAGTGTCGTAGCGGAGTCATTGTCGGTCAAATCAAAGATCGCCTGAATGACTTGTTCTGAGTTGTAGGAAAGTCCTTTCAGACTTTTGAGTGACTGTTTAAGTGCTTGATTGACGATCTTGTAATGCCATCCTCTGTTTAATTTAAATAACTAATAAAAGGAGAAGTGATGACTTACCTTGACATTTGCCACCCTAATAACCTCATCACTGCCCCAACCTCATCTTCTGACCATGGTTTTATAGGAACCTTTAGAATGGTGAATTCAACAGGTGCTTTGAAATCTGGTGACTTCAAGTAGGCGTTTACACCATCTACAAAAGAACCAACAAAGTTGGATTCATTCTTTCCTGTTTTTGGGTCTTTTTTGATTAGCGCCTCAACATCTTTCCGTCCAAGTCGGTGGAACCCAAATGTACGGGTGATCTTGTCAACTGGGATTGCTTCACTTCCTACCAATTCGGACATGGTACCTGTAGCAACTCTTCTTATAACTTCCATCTGCCACAACCTATCCTGAGACATGGCAAATCCTTGACCAAAAATCGCATCAAGAGTTTGTGTTGCATATATATGGGGAACTCCATTTGTGTCACGAATGATCTTGACATCACCACTTAGTCTGGTGTCCTTTAAAATGAACGTTCCATCTAACTTTGGTAGTCTGTACCATGAGAACAATAGTATTGATTTCCCTATAAGGAAAGAAACACTGTCTTTGACCCCGATCAAGGCTATAACAATTGCGATGATCGATATCACAATGGATAACTTTATAACTTTGCTCATGTTCTTGATTACAATAAGATGAACTTTGTAATTACCACTATGGTGAACATGTCTATGGTCATAAAATTGACGCTACTACATAAAAATAGAGTTGAATCTGGAAATCAGGAAATGAATGACTCAGATCTGTAGGACTTTCGTGTAAGACACTCCCAAATCAATGTCTTAATCAATTATGTGCCAATTCTTTTCTGGTATTCATCGTCGAACGACGCCCATTATGAATAATAATATGATGATTTTTAGAGTATTTTGTTTATTGTCCCACAGTTAACCCATCATATTGTAAAAAACTGTACTCATAAAAGTGGTAAAGAGAAAATGTCTCTACAACAAGTTTATGTTGATTTCGCTTGCTTCGGAAAAGGAGTAAATGGAACTACAGGAATGGATGGTAAAGCTTTTTCCAAATTCTGCAAGGACTGTAAGTTGATTAACAGCAAATTTTCGGCAACAGATGTGGACTTGATTTTCGCAAACACAAAAGTAAAACCAAAAGCTGAGAGAAAGATAAGCTATGAGCAATTTTTGGTAGCCTTGGAGCTGATTGCAGCGAAAAAAGGTTGTACGATGGATTCTCTAACCTCCTCAATTCAATCGACCAATGGTCCCTCCACTAACAATACTCAAAAAGTAGACGAATCAGGAATAGTTTCAAAGATGACTGATGCATCCTTGTATACTGGTGCACATAAATCAAGATTCGATGAAGAAGGGAAAGGGAAAGGACTAGAAGGTAGAGATTCTATCCCCAAAGGCACTGGTTCTCCGTCTAGCCCCATAAGTCCCAAATCTCCAAGCAAGCCTTCCACACCACTTTCGAACCCACCCACTGTAACAAAGACACAAACTAGTAGTGGTATATTTGCAAGGCTAACCGACACTTCAAAATATACTGGTGCTCACAAACAGAGGTTTGACGAAGACGGAAAAGGAAGAGGTGCTGCTGGCAGAGACATTGGAGGAAATGGAACTGGAACTCAAGGAGGACGTGTAGGTGACTTATCATCTATGACTAGAACGTACCTAAACAAGTAAATATTTGTAACTGTAAAATGGTTGTTTTATTAGGTTAGAAAGATTGCTATCGTTCACCTCATTATCCTAAAAAACGGGGACAAGCGGGAATCGAACCCACAACCTTCCGCACCCAAAGCGGAAATCATACCAATATCTTAAATATCTAGACCATTATCCCTTTACAAAATAAAGTTGTTCGTCATAAATACAATAATTATATTAATATCAAGGATTAGTTGCCTGTCAGAAAATTAACAGTTTGGAAGCTGAGACACCCATACAGATGAGATGTTTGGGTTGGTAGGAATGTAAACCAATAGCAGCTTAATAATTATTTTGTATTTGCAACAGAACAAAAGTTGAACACAAAATCACCACGTGAAGATGAAAAGACACCCCTGAAAAAACTGGAAATATTGACGATGACAGTCAAAGAATCGCTGATCAAGGAACAATGAGCTTAGTGGAAGGCAAATTAAAGATTTGGAAACTCAATTCAAGAAACAAATATGCGAAGCTCAACGTCAATTTTCTTTTGATAAGATTAGATTGGAGAAAGAGAGAAGAAGTGACTAAAAAAAATCGATGAATTGAGTCAAGAAATTAAGAAACTACGCGTATCTGAGTGACGACAGTGATAGTGACGACTAATGTGCACCTTGACAAAACAGAGAACAGCTTTGGATCATTAATTTAATAAAATTAACATATTTATTATTTTATCAGCTCCCTCTTATTTGTACCAATGGTTTAAAAGACGGTGTTGAAGGTTTGTCGTCGCTCTGCTTTATCATCTCCATAATCGTACTCTCCTCACTTATCGTTCCGTAGTCACCAACAGTCTGACTGATAGTGAGTAGGTGCCTTATAAAGTATTGTTCGCTCTCATCCACAACCTTMATSMTCCAATAAGTAAATATCCTTTACGCTCTCCTTAATGTCGGACTCGTTTGCAATWATCTTTACATTAAAATGTCTAACATCTTTCTGAACAATAGCCATCAAAGTATCTACGTCTGAGGGTGCGCCTTCCAAAACACTATAAAAGATATCTTGAGCGAGTACCAAGACACCACTCACATTCAATGATTTATTCTTTTTAGCACAAAGTTGACCAAGCGTTGTAATGTGGTCGGATGACATGGACCTAGAGCACTTGCTGACAAATATAAGGCGCTTGAGT
>JAOPGA020000062.1:0-10157 GCA_026419775.2 Acrasis kona
GTTGTAGAAGATTGTTACAAATTAATCGTTACACATCACTATGTCACATTCTACAAACTTCCAACTTCACAATCGTCTTTAGGACTAACGGTTCCCGCCCGCCACACCTAATTGGTTTTAATAAATAATCTCAAGACTGTATTAACACATTAGCGTCCACGAGCTACTTTCCGCTACATATAAACTGATGTTTTCAAAAGTAAAATTTACTAAAACCACCCATGTAACGGGAAAGTTGTATATGATTGCAATAAATTGCAACGCGCTGAAACGCTGCATTTTGTCTAATACAGTCTTGTTAGTAGAAGGGTAACTGATAAATTCAATCCAATTCCAACTTCTTCAATGTTATTTTACCAATACATGAACGCACCAAGTACATAATTTTCTTCTTTGATACAGTCTATGAAAGTCTCTGTTAAGAAGGCAACCAGAAAGTACTCAGTAACAAAGAGGAAAGTCAGAACAGCAGAACAAAAAATTAGGAAGAAGCAGAGAACACTTCTAGACCCTTCTAAAGAAAAAGCTTGAGAAGGCTTGCTGCAGCCAAGCATGTACTGACCACTTTAGCGTCAGCGAGATTGCTGATATTCGGTCAATCATGGCTGACATGAATAGGAGACAACGTACTGAATTTATTGTACATTTCATGCATGGGGCATGCTCTAATAAAAAAACTAAAAAAGAATTGGCCATTAATTACCACATCAAGGGCAGAAACGTTGAAAGGCCAACGGTAGAAGTTGTACCTTGCACTAACCATTTGAGTGGTAGTGGGTTACAAGAAGGAGATTTTTGTATATCATGGCTGCTATCTCTACCATTTTTTGAAGTTTGTCAAGTAATAAAAATTAACAGCCCAACAATTGAGGTGAAACCTTCCACAATGGCTATTTCAGAAAATGACAACCCATATACATTAACTTGGAGCCATAAAAAGAAAAACCCAACAACCAAGACAATTCAAACGTTGGATGTATTATTAATCGAGAGGATAACACTGAGAAAGAACAAGAAAATTGATAAGCCGAAGAAATTGAAGAAGTTGATAAAAATGGTATCCAAAGAGGACAACTCCACCCCTAGCCATCCCTCCCCTGATGAAATCCGCAAACACCTAGCCGCAGCGGACTTACAATCAAAACCAAGCCAACCAAACAACAGACCAGAATGATTACCCTTCGCCAAAGTATGAATCATTACAGACACCACCAAAACAACAAAAGAAAAGGTTAAATCTAACTTAACCAAACTTGGGATTGAAGGATTCACATTTGACTCCAACTCGGTTAGTTGGATAGTCTCTTTCCAAAGCTTTGAAGAAGCATACAGACTTGTCACACACAACTCCGAACATTGGAAAAGTACCTCCCCATCACCCTCAAAGATGGCATCCCCAAAGAATTCATTGGAGCATATATGCCAACACTCCAAGAAATCAACAAACACACAACCAACAAAAAAAAATCTTAAAATTGGATCCATGTGCTAAAATCTGCCCTACCAAACCACCACATTATCCTCAATGTGAAACACCTTGACACCAAAGAACAAACTGTAAAAAGAGTATACAATGGCACTTGCTTTGCAATACTCAAATCAGTCAAAAAAAGGCTACGCAGTGACATTACCAATGAGAACCTTATTGAGGGAGGACTATCATCTACCCTCTTTGAGCTTGGCAACCAGAAACTTTGCATCACTAATGTATATATGCCAGCCAACCACAATCCCGAGGCCATCTCAACCACCAAGAAAATCCTTCAAAAATTAGATAGAGTAGTTGAAAATTGTCAAAACATTAAAGCAGATTTCTGGGATTGGAACTCATCAGAAGCTGACCAATCAAAAGCGAAGAAACAAATTACAGACTGGTTCCTCAGACACTAACTTAAAGCCATCAACAATGACAAGCATACAAGAATTTAATAATAAACGTAAAATTTATTTAAATACATAAAATTTTGAAACATTACACTACTCCCAAGAGGGCAAACAATGTGTAAGTCCATACGTGTGATGGTTTAAGGAATGGAACCGAAAACCTGTTCAAGGGAACGGGAGGCATTGGAAYGGGTGGGAGGAGGAGAATCATCCAATCTGGAGTTGTTAAGCAGAGCTTGCTTCTTCTTGATGGTGATTTTGTTGGGGGTGGTAGGGGAGGGTCTAGGGGCATCTCAACCAAATGTTTTGAAGGGGTTGCGGAAGTTGATGGGGCGGCGTGGTGAGGAGGTGGTGGGGGGAGTGGAGGGAGAGGTGGAGAATGCGTTATGGCTCGCTTTGGAGTCGGTATCCATAGATGGAGGTCCAACAGATGTTGTTGTGGTTGTTGAGTTGGTTGTTGCGGTTGTTGATGTGGTTGTTGTTGTGGTGATAGGGAAGGGTGGGTGGGGAGGTGAAGGTTGTGGAGGTTGCGGACCAAAGCCTTGATATCGCTGACGTCAGAGGCCATGGAGTTGACGGTGCAGCACAGGTTGGACAGAGATGCCTCGAGCGCGTCCATGCGGGTGGCGAAGGTCGACATCTTGTCTTCCAGCGTACTCAAACGGAGGAGCAGTCTGTCATCTTCCAACGAGGCGGCATCTGTTTTTTGGGAGCGTGAGTTGTGGCGGGTGTTGTGACTGGAGCGCTGAAGAGAGGTGGTACGGTGAGGTTGGTTGGCAGTGGTAGGTGCAACGTCGTTTTGGGRGACCCATGGGGTGATAGTGAATGGGCCAACGATCATAGGGCCGCCGTTACGTAGGGTATTGGCTTCCTCAGGCGAGGAACATCTGAAATTAATGTATTGGTAGGCTTGCCCCGTTTGTTTGTTGGAGCCAGAACCAAGGGAGCAGAAAACTGAAATTTTGTATTTGTTGTGAATGAATTTGGAGATGTCGGAAATTTTGTTATATGCAGCAGAAATCATTCTGTTGGCAACAAAAGCTCTGACAGACAGACCGAATTCTGACATGGTTTTGGCGACATTGGCGACGATAGTGCCAAAACCCATGATAATGACCTCATTGTTTTTGGGTTTGAGTTTGAACTCTCCAACCACTATGGCGGTGTTGGAGGAGGGAGGAAACTCCACAATGAGAGGTTCGATTACTCCAGGGTTGTTACTGTGGCGTCCAAATCTGAAGGTGTAAGGTGGTAGGTTGTGCTGTTGGAGAGTTTTTAAAAGTTTGAAAGTGTCGAAATTGGTTGATGGTGGGGTCAACTGCACAGAAATGATGTGCGGGGAAACAGAACCATGCAGGAAAATAAGTTTGGTCGAAGAGGCCTCTTTCACTATAACCTTTGCAGTGTCGATGGAGTCTAGGAAAATAGTAACCTTTGGGGCTCTATTGCAGATAGAAATGCCGAGGACTTTATCCAGAGAACCGTTAGGCATGGCGGCAGCAATCTCTTCAAACGGGGCGGAGAGTGTTTTTGAGGTGACGAAAGTATTGAAGACGACTTTGACGGAGGCTTCAAAGTTCCTTTCAAAACCGTACTGTTTGATACTGTGGAAAGGGTGTGACATTGTAGGGATACTTAGTAGGGTGTGTCTATGTTGTTTTTTGTTTAGTAGGTGATGGAAATGTGATTAAATGGGAGGAAAGAGGTTATCAAATCTGTTAGGAAGCGCGCCCAACTGGTCGGTGATAACAGATTTTGGGGGGAATAGAATGTGTCTTGAGCGGGCGAAAATGTGGCGCCCAAGGAGGGATAAGATATTACGCATGATGGATGTAGCATCAGAGGTGGATTTGTCTCGATCTCCTAGATAAATGAGATCCAGAGCTGATCGAATATGGGAGAAGCAGGTGACCGAAATGTAACCTCGGAGGTCGATGACAAGGTGGTTTGTGCGAATACTGGGGGGTGGGACAATATCATTCCAGGTAAGAAAAATTTTGTGATCATTCAGAAAATGATCCGTAAGCACTTTATTAATATCCTGTTTGAGTTCAGCAATGGCAATGTCCGCAAATTTGCACTTGAGTACCAGATGCTTGAGCTCAGCATCATGACCACAAAGGCTGCATTTAAGGAAAGATCCAGTTTTGAGATCACGGTTGTAGAATTGATCACATCTGGCTCGTAGGAGGGAGAGGGCAGGTCGGTTGGGGCATAAAATATTCCAAATCATGTTAGAAATACCATGTGGGGATTCAGAGTGAACTGGTAGGTCGTATACAGTCTTGATAGAGGATTCAGGTTTAATATAGGACAGGTAATACTCTCTAACAATACTGGGAAGATTGGGGTTGATGTTGTGGGAGCTGTGGATGAGGACGAAACGTGGGGTGTGGGCCATGATGATAGTGCGAGTTAAGATAATAAGAGGGCCCAAAGAGCGACCGGCATCAGCTTTAGCGTCGGCCAGGACATTATCTCTGTCACCGTTATGTCCTTTGATCCAGTTGAGCTTGAATTGAACTATCACATGGGGGGATTTGAAGTGATCTGGAGTGCAAGATTATGTTTGTAAGCGGGTCCGTGACTACAATCCCCACCCCAGCTGGATCCTTGTTATTAATAAACGAGGCATCAACCGTAACCTTGAGAATGGGTGTATCATATACAGGAATTGGCTCAAGTATCCCACTGTCTGTAATGGGGAAGTCTGAAGGCAGTGTGAGGAGGAAGTTGGTATTGATTTTGTATCTGGCCAGACGCAGGTCCATAGCCGACAAGATTGCCAAAGAAGAAATGAGGGGGTCCTTAGAGGTTAATGAGGGGGTTTGTTTAGCAGCTTGTTTAAGAAGGTTGGCAGTTGCAGCCGCCGCTGGTTCAAATGAGCAGTTGAGGGTACAAATAAGGTTACGGATACGGGAGATGGTGGCAATTACCCACGCAGGGTCCATGCCTAGGCCCCCTTGTGACCTGGGATTGTGTATAATGTAGGTAGGGCAAGTGGGAGGGAAGTGTAGGAGTCTTCTGGTGTGGGTGTTGAAACAGGAGTCCATACTGATGGTGGAGGGAATAGAAATATTCCCTAAACTAGTAAAGTATCTTGTAACACCCCCTTTAATAGTAGAAAGCATTGAGACTGTATTACAAGGGTGCAGGAGGCGGGAGGTAAGTGATGGCAAAATAGTGCGGAAACGTTCTTTGACGCGATCTCTTGTGTGAGTAATAGAGGGTTTAAATGAGAACATAATCCCTAGGTATTTCCAGGGAAGGTTAATATCAGAGTGTATAGAAAAGTCCGAGAAGGGGTTGTCACCCATTAGAACTTTCCCATTTTTATGTATATAAGAGATAAGAACACTCTTCGCACCATTGATAGAGAGGCAGAGGGTAGTGGAGTGATGTGAAARTATATTTAGAGCAGCATTTTGGCTGGTAAGCTTGCTTGCGGTAAGAGCGAGATCATCAGCATAACCCATGATGGGGAGAGATGGAGAGTGGTCTTTGTAAATGGATTGGATAAGGGATGTAACTAGGAGAGGTAGACCGAGTAGGGGGAGAAGTTCAAATAGGCGTTCGTGAACTACACTCCCATAGGCGTCGGTGAAGTSAATGAGGGAGAGATAGAGGTCCTGTTTGCGACGTTTTGCGTCAGTAAGGAGGGCGAGCATGGTTGTAGTAAGATCAGAGCATGATCCATTAGGAATGAACCCCCTTTGAAAAATTGATAATGTGGAGGATTTCAACAGACCGTCCATCAGTCGTCTGTTGATAATCGCCAGTAGTGCTCTGTAGATAACGGGAAGGACTGCAATGGGGCGGAATTTGGAGATACCATACATAATGTTATCAATGCAGCTGTCCGCAAATGTGGGTGATGTTGTGGCTGTAGAGAGGTGAAATTTATCCATCAAATTAGTGAGACGGCGGCCGCGTTGTGACAATTCGTCAATCTCAACATTAAAGTCCCCAGCAATGAAAATATCGTGTCTTTTCAATCTGGCGCCTGTGATCCATTCTTCAATCTTGTTCAATTTCTAGAGATTCTTGATTTGATGTGGAGCTGGCGTGACTGGTGGGGAGGTAGGCGCAAACGATGGTGGTAGGGTGGAGTTTGAGATTTACTGAAATGCATACTGCTCAACCTTCATACATAGAGTTCTTCTGGGAGACCGTGATGACATTGTTCCAAAATCTCTTTTTTAGGAGAATGAGTACTCCATGTTTCTTATTATTTGTTAGGCCAGGTGGTGGGATTCTTGTATACATAGAATGTCAACATCGTATCGAGTGAGGAAGTTGGCAATGTTGTGGGAACGGTTTGTCAGCGGAGGCTWGGTAGAGATGATTTTACCGTTGACATTCCATGTGGCGATGGTAATAGAATTTTTACCCATTTAACCGAGGGAGGGGGTGGAGATTTGTTTTGGGGGCATCGATGAGAAAAAGTGACGGATGCCAGACAGGAGTTCAACAACATTTTGTTGTGTACTATTGCACGTCCCAGAGATTAATGAAAGTGAGGACTCAAGAGAGACAATCCTGTTCTGGTAGGTGTAGATCTGCTCTTCTAGAAACTGAATCCTTTGTGTTAGGGATTCATCCTCGCATGTGGATAAGGGCTGTTGAAGGATGGGGATCTCTAAATTGTCCACACTGTCCTTCTTGTAAATCGTCGCCGAAGATTTCTTTTTGTATCTTTTTCTAGAACGGCGTTTTTTGATGGTAGTTGTTGGTGTGTTGATAACGGCTTTCCGCAAATGTGGGGTGTAGCAACCTCTACCCAGGACATTGTAGGAGAAGTTGGCTTAAATGTATTTGCGAAATTCCTTACCACAGGAGTCGCATTATTGTTGGTATATGGCTTGGGTGGGTTCTGCTTCTTATATCTTGTGAGAAAATGAACAGGAACCCAGGTGTAGTCTTTATTCGACCGTGAGAACTTATGCCTGTGGTTGGCGTAACGTCTCTTGTTACGCGCGGTTAACCAAAGATCCTCCTGATTTGGTTTTGTAAACATTGGCAGCATACAAGAATTTGCCACTAATCAGGACAAGCCGAGGCATTAAAAAGCAGAATTGACCTATTGATGTCCTCAATACCAAGAGGATCATGGACAGACGATGTTACTGGTTACATCTCAAACCATATAGTAATAGGTGTACAGATGTCTGTAGACCATTTTCTTGTCCCCAACTCCGCTTTAGTAATTTGGCAAAGTAATATCCCTAAATCCCGACAAGCCAATTTTAATAAAGAGTTCTCATTATTATAGGATGAGGACACTACCCACAATAATGTGATCAATAAATTCATAGCAATTTGTGAAGAAGCAGGAACCAAATCGAAGATTCTCAGAGCACAAATAAACAATCAAAACAAATTCCAAACTAAAGTCGCCAGGCTAGCCATAAATAAACTCAAACAGCTTCACTCAAAAAAAAATACTCTACTACAAGACCAACTACTAAAGACATTGAAGCTCTGATTACTGATCAAAATAAAACTGTAGCCTTCTTGACAAGGGATAAACTTTGTAAAGAGTGGAATAGGTTGACACTTGAGTCAAACAACCTATTTAAAAGAGCAGCTTTTAAAGTTGGCGGCAGCAAACGTCGTGTGGAAATTAATCCTTGAAACTCTGACAAAATGAACAAGACTTGCCAAATATTTGACAGAAGTAAGCGTGCACCTCCCAATTGCTCTGGGATTCTCCAGTATGTATCCAAACTATTGCACAGAGATACTGAACATTAAAAAACATCTCTTCAAAGCTCAAGCGGACCATGGGCCAAGAAGTGCAACATCAACTCCTCTCTTGGTTGGTAACATTATGCACATCATCAAAATTCTAATAGAATCACCATTGACCCTCTCGCATATAGTGGAAGTCATTAATGTAACCAAAGACAACCCCACAGATAGAGTCTACACAGGAACGATAATACTAGTACCCAAGAAGGACAAAGTTCAAGTTGAAAAAGCTAGACCCATCACTATGGGAGAACACAACAATCAGTATTATATGGGAGGGTGGGTATTTTTTTTAAAATAATCAGTACAGCATGATGGGTATGGGTCTAATCGAGATAAAAATATCAGCGGTTTTGAAGCGTGTATTTTATTTTTTGCAAGCTGTGACCTCTTTTTCTCTAGGACCTGTTGATGCTCATGCTGCTTAGGAGCTCTTACAACTTTATTCTTTGGGGCTTCTCCTATATATTTGCTCCAATAGTACGTAGAAGTCATCCTATCTATCACCTTTGTTTTTTGTAAGGTGCCAGAAAATGCATTCATGTATTTGTGATAAGGCATCCTCACATTTTCTTGGTCCACATAATAGTGTTTGATGTCAAACTCTTAGAGGCTGGTAACAGAGCGTACTTGTGTGATACTGAAAATATTTTGTTGCTTCATTAGATCATTTGAAAAATGGTCACATTGGCTTATTTACACTGCGATTATTCTGAACGTTACGTATCAGTAAACTTGACTTTAGTCAACTTTATTAATATTTAGTTTTAGGGGGTAGTGGGATATCGGAGCATTTATGCTCCGCAAAAAATATTTTTATCACTATCAGTATAGGTTATGGGTATCTAGGAAATTATCATCAGATCAGGATGGATGGTAGGGTAAGAACAATTTTCTGAAACCCTGATTGCTGTGTCCTCCCTATCCTACCCTGTATTACCAGACTAGTATCCAGCATTATAACTAGTCGCGTGAACCAACTCATATTGGAACATGGTATCATAGACAAGTACCAGCAAGGGTTTAAAATTAGAGGTACCACAATAAGGAACGCGTCAATCGCCAAAAGAATAGCAGACAGCAGATCCTAACTCGACCAGTCCACATACATGACTCTTGTTGATCTATCAAACGCATATGGCGAAATCAAACCTGAAATCCTCGAGACATGTATGCACCTTCTCAAACTACCCCAGTCTTTTGTTGACTGGGCTCTTAAAATGATCTATATGGTGAGGCTTTGCTTAAAAACCAACGTAGGCTTAACTGAAGATTGGTCAATCGAAAATGGAGTGCCTCAAGGAGACAATTGTAGCCCTATACTATTCAACATGGTGATCGAAGTTGCTCTAACAATATTCAATAGTGAAATTAAAAAAGGATGCAGCTTTGATGAACATCAAATTAGCAGGATGGCATTTGCTGATGACTTGGTTATCATATCAGATTCAACATCTGCAAGTAATCATGATGTAAACAGAATGATGGGAATCCTAGAAGACATTGTTGTACTCCCCATTAATCACATCAAAACAGAGTCTATTGTCATCAACCATGATAGTGAAAGGAAGAACCCCGTTCTGAATCTCATTAGACCTAATGGCAACATCATCATACATCCCAAGAAATCCGCAAGATACCTAGGTTGCAAGTCTGATTTTTTTCGACACGTTACAACTTTTTTCGACTCGAAAATGATTAATTTCGACACAGGTCAATCGGAGGGTAATAACTCAGCGGCAACAAACATTTAGTATGAATAGTATGAGGCAGAGAAGCATAATTTGATATGGAGATTCATAATATTGTTTTCAATCGTTATAATAATATTTTATTTGGAACATTGAGCGCGAATAATGTAATAAACAACATTTATGTACAAACAGCTGAGCGGTTATTGGTTTTACTGTATAACGGATAGTAGGTGGTCTATAAATTCGATTTGAATAGTTTTTGAACTTTCTCAACAACAACGGGACGGAAGTAGACCAATGCTAGGCGTACGTATGACACTGAGAGTGACGAAGGCTCAGACAGGTCACAACACGAAGACGATGTTGACTCTACCGATGACTTGAGCGAATTAGATGAGTCATCTGATGTTGAAGAATTCGACCAAGCTTTTGACCTGAGTGAGCAAGAAGAGGAAGAGGAGGAGGATGCCACAAGAAAAGCTAGGACGTGGTCTAAATCCGATGAGTGCAGCTGCAAAAATTGTACCGAGAACAGCGGTCATAAAGGATACTATGTAAACAGGGATCACAGGAAGTACATGTTCCCAGCTTCCTCAAAGAAAATCGAAATAGGGATCGAAATAGGGTCAGAACCTCCAAGCGAATTACATAAATTCCTTTCGAATCATCCGTTCAGCCAGACCAACTGGTATTGGAATAAGCATCGAACAAACAAGAAGGTGGAAGAACATTGCATTGAAAATGGTTGCAACAATCCGCCCATCAAGTGTGGAAAGAATGAGTACATACTTCCAAGGACACCAATACAGCTGCCAATCCAGAAGTCAT
>JAOPGA020000064.1:0-18083 GCA_026419775.2 Acrasis kona
ATCAATAACCTATTCCTGTACTCCTTTATTGAATAAACTGCGTGCATTAAACCTTGGGTTAAGGTTTTTTATCTGAGCACATGCAGCAGCACTCTTATGTACAAGTAATTTGCATTTTAAAACACTGTGACGTTGATAGTGCAGTTGTATGTCTTTTGGAGTAGGATAACATTGATCAAGGAGAACAAAATCCTTCCCATAGTCTTTGTTCTCATATGGCGTTGTTATTGGTTGTTGTGGTGGTAGCATCCGTTGCTGTGTTGCTCTTGTAGGTTGTGGTGGTGTGGCCTCTTCCAAATTTATTACTAAATTTGGAGTAGATTGTGGAGATGTTGTCGATGTGTTGCTATGTTGTTGGAATTGCTCAAAAAGTTTGATGAGAGCAAACCTCTTTATACCAAAGTATTTACGAGCGTCATCCACCGTTGCTTTCATAAAATCTTTGTCAGAGACTTCAAAATCTAGTAATTGTTTGGTAATCTCTTGTTTCTCTTCCTCTCTTACGATCTCTTCATTATCATGAACATACTAGAAGAATGACTGATCGATAGCAACGGCAGATGACATTTTTTGGTTGATCTTAATTTGGCGGTATCACATGGTGGACAAAAATTATAAAACAGCTGTAAAGTAGTTCATTATGTAGGAAAAACAGTTACGAGTCTGAATATGAAGAAAAAAGTTGACATAGACCAATATTTATTGAGATATCTAGCTTTCCAGATGGTTTTCCAGATGGTAAACCAGGACCCTTCCAGATTTATAATTTTTGCTCTGTTGTAGACGTTGGCATCGTCGAGTGCATTGAGGATAGTTTTAATCTTCATGGCACAGCATCAACTTCTCCTAAAACCACCCTGGGAGTCATTAAGGAGATAGTATTCTTCAGTAACATTGGAGAGGCGGGTATTAAGCAATTTGGAGAAGAGCTTATATAGGGTGTTTAATAGAGTGATTTGGCGGAAGTTGTCAATCTTAAAATCTTACCATTATTGTACATCCCATTGAAAACATCATTAATGTGATAATAATAATAGATGCCATTCCTTATTGCAATTTAAAATCAATCAACTCTTCCTCTATTTTCTTACAATAGCTTATAATGCTTGCAACACTTTAGTGAACATGTTTTATATTTTAATACAGTAGTATCAAAAACAACATCACTTATAGTGAAGAATAAAGTACTAGACATTTTCTGTAAATGATGCTATTCTTTTACAATATATAT
Organism: Acrasis kona; assembly: GCA_026419775.2. NCBI lineage: Eukaryota > Heterolobosea > Eutetramitea > Acrasida > Acrasidae > Acrasis > Acrasis kona. The sequence continues at coordinate 1,232 of JAOPGA020000064.1, forward strand.
ATATGTATTATCATCTTTTATATGATATGTGATTCCTTAAATGAATAAAAAATTGTATTTTTGGTAATAAGATATTATTAGAGCATAGTGGAGATATTAAAGCTCTTAAAACAAGATGTTGGCGCTAACAAGAACCAATAGAATAATTAATTTATTAATTTAAAATGACTATTCATAATAGATAGTTGGACTATAAAAACTTCTTTTGTTGAGATTATGTTGATCACTTTTTTCAAAAAAGCACACGCTATACACATTCACTACATATGCTACATCATGGCCTCAACTAACAATATTGCCAAGCAATCCCCAGTCTACAACAACAAGTTTGAAGAGTTCTTAGTCTCTGATTCGCAGCATAATCTGCTTATACCTGACTCTTTTCAAAAGAATAGCTCCTTTTCAAGTGATGCTAATTCTGCCCACATTGACACTTTGACCGCTAAGATGACTGACCTTCAGTTATTAATCACTATGTGCATGGATGCCAATAAGGAAATCAAAGATATGATAACCGGTATCAAAGGGTTGATGGAGAATAATCAAAAGCTCTGTACCATGCCATGGATGGATTCTAAGCTACATATGGATGAAATGATCCAATGTGCAACAACAAGTAAAGACAAAGGTGCAGGCCATTGGATGGTTAGGTTAGGTTTGTGGAAGATTTGACAAGACATTCTGGTTGCAATGTTTGGCAAGGAAAGGTATCTGACCTACTGCCATCATTATCAGGCCCAAGGTAACCCTCATCCTCTGTACTTCTTAGACTCCCCTTCAGTAAAATGTGACATAATGAATAAATTATATACAAATCACCTAGAAGGTGATGGCTCACATTCACTATTTGCTTTGTAAATGCATCAAGCAGTCCATATAAAATGTGAAGCTTCCATTAAGATAGTTGAATTTCCGCTGTTATTAAAGACAACCATCGCTTGCTGCAGTTTTGACTTGCTAAAGCGACAGTCTAACAATAAATGTTGCTGATCTTCATGTGATATATGACACCGAGGACATGTAGTGTCAAAATTAGAATTGTTAATCCAATAACACATTTTTGAAAGCGTACAAAGTTGATTAGAGCAAAGACGAAGTAAGAACTTCTGTTCAGACCGGTTTAGACTTATGGGAAACATCTTCATTGCAGACAAGATCAAATGCAAGATTTGAAAGAGGGTTGATGTCACATATAAAGTAGTTTGTTCAAGCGAGGATTGCCAACCATTTGTTGATCTGCATAAGGGCATATGAATTTAGGAAACATGCAAATGGAGCTAGATCTAAAGCTAGAGATCAGCTGAACAATTAATTAAAGAGTCCTAAACACCTAAAAAAGTTAAATTGAAGCATATAATGAACATTACCTAATTGTGTGAGCCATTGAATCCAGCATTGAACATGTCTCCATCAGTACCTTTGATTTTAGAAATTTTGTTGTTGTACCTCCTCCAATGTCCAGCATGTATTCCTTTTTCAATACCCCTCTTTGTTTTTTTTAGCTTCATAATGTGGAACAACAACTGCTTGTTTGCGACTATCAGCTACTTTATGCCATTGTAATGGAAAAAAATAGAGTGCAATCCTGCACTATTAACTATGTTGAGGCCCACTCTAACATTCCTGGCAATGAAGAAGCTGATAAATTAGCTAAATGTTCAATACCTGTATCCTTTGGCGATCTGCACAGCCTGGTGAGTTTCCCATAGTTTTTAATACCAATCTCTCGTCTAGTACCAATAACAATATCGCTATTTTCTGTCACTAGGTCATCGCTCATGTTCCATTGGATTCTCCACTTAATCGGTCCACCTGTAGCATTGATTTCATCCTCTACTTCCTCCCAACTATCCAATCTGTTGCAGTCCTATAGCAGATGTCTAAGATCTAGTGTGTCATGTCCACACACCTTTCGCATGTTGTATAGGTCCTGCTACTATTGTTTCTGTATGCCAGCATATCATTTTGAACTCTGATCTCTATGCAACATACATTATTGTGGAGACAGGAGCTTTGGAGGCGCTAAGACGCGAGTGCCTTTCAGATATATTAGGGTATGAATCCATATTCAAGCTTATAAACGATGAAGGGGTTGGAAGTGTTGCTGTACAAGCTTTGATTGGAATTGATAGGCATCGAAGAGCTCATGTACCTTTCACGGTCATAACAGCGCATATGAATGGAGCCTTGATGAAGAACATTTGGAACGCAATAGCATTATATCTCCCACGGAAGCAATATATCGAAGATGCTAAGCGATGGCTGGAGACCAAAGTAACAGTTATGATTGATGATGGAGAAGCTGAGAAGAAAGGTTGTGTGTTATCAAACATGAATTTCTTGATATGTGTATTCCATCTCCTTAAGAGCATTAATGGTTACTTAAGCAGCAATAAATCAAACAATTTACATCATTGTCCCGGAACCAATTATCTACTAGTTCAGTATGATATATCTTAGCATTATCTAATATTACAACAGCTGTTGGCAAGAGCTTTGGATACAATCCATCTATGAACTTGAAGAAATCATGTTGATTTACACCTTCTTTAGAAGTGTCTTAGATATAAGCATGAACTAAACCATTGTATCCCATTGCAAGTATTAGACTAAATGACAATCGATTCACTTCTCCGAATCATCTCTGCCTTCTCAGTTTTATGATGATATTCATACTTTGGATTCATGATGGAATAATCGAAGTGAGACTCATCAATAAAAGCAGCATCAGATACTCTTATACCTGGTATATGTTGACGAAATACATGACGAGCTAATTTTACACGTGGAAGTCTCCGGCGAGCGGCGATCATTGACATTCGTTTTCTTCTAAATCCAAGCTTGTAACGAAGGCGGCACAGTTGTGATAGATCTAGTCTAATTTCTAATCTCTCAAAAACTTGATCTGATATCCATTGATGACCTTGATGGGGATAAAGTCTAGTAAGCTCAATGTAATGCATCAACCCCATACTTGTTTTTGGTGTACTGTTTTTCGGTCTTCCTTGCTTCTTGTACAAGATTCCAGAATTCTTCCTTTCGAGAACCTTTTTTATGAAATTATATGAAGTTCCAAATTTCTTTTATAGATCTGATATCGACATATCAGTGTTAAGATAAGTATGCCAAACAGATTCTACAAGTCTTATATCCGCAGGAGCACCTCCTGAATTCAGGTACACCGAGCCTGCGTTGTTCATGTACAAACCATTCTCAAGTCTCATCGAACCGACCATATCTGCCAACTTCAATTTTCCAAAGGTTTCTTTTCAGTTATACTGTGCGAGCGAACTACCCTGATGTTAGACGTAATATGAGCAATGTATTCGGAAAAATCCATCATGTTGTCGGTGTAGCCCATGTTGGAAAACCAGGTGGCAGATTTGACTGCGTGAATCCGTGTGATCTTTTGGACTCGGGATGTGAGATCTGGCAATGTATTTAATTTACCAGCGATATGTGCTACGTCAAACGAGTATTCTGATAAACGCACTACCCATCCACTAATGGTTTTGTCGCGTTGAGTAGGGTTGTTGTGAGATCGTATCGCATTTGCAATAGCCTCGTTGTCCATATGTAAATGAAAGTGTCTTCCTACCAGCCAGTATCTCCAATATTCGATATAGAAGAGTGCCGATAGTAGTTCTTTCTTTGGGATTGTGTAGCTTGTTTCAGCATCCTTAAGTATGCGGGAGTGGAAGCCAATGTATCGTGGTTGACCATCAATCATTTGGAATAAGGCTCCACCAATTGCTGTTTCTGACGCATCTGTTGCCAATTCTAGTTTAACTCCTTTGACTGGGAAGTGTAGAAAGGGTACGTCAGTTACGAGTGCAGCATGTATTTTAGCGTAACACTCTTCTAGTTCTGTAGTTTATGAGAATGTCTTATCCTTGTTAAATTCTACTTTCAACAGTGGATAGATCAATTCGGTGACGTTCTTAATGAATCTACGGAAGAAGTTGATCAAACCAAGGAAACTCTGAAGTGTCTTTTTTGTGGTTGGCCTAACCCATGACATCATATTGCAGACCTTGGTGAGGTTTGGGCGTATTCCGTTCGCCTCTAGCCAATATCCTACCATTGGTACCTTAACCACAAAAAAACTGGCATTTCTCCGCGTTAATGGTTAGGAAGGCTGATGTGAGTGCATTCAACACCTTTTTAATGTGCTCGACGTGTTGTTCGATGCTGGTGCTGTAAATGATAATGTCATCAATGTGGTTATAGGTGAATTCGCTACATCCGTATTCTTGCAGGAGTGACTTGATCATTCTCTGGAATATTGAAGGAATGTGCTTCAAACCTAATGGTGCCGTGATGAATTGATATCTCTTCCGTCCGCAGGTGAATGCTGTTATGATTTTATCGCATTGGCGTAGAGGTATCTGAAGGTATGCGGACCTCAAGTCGATCTTTGAATAGATGGTTGGGTTCGCAGTTGAAATTGTTTTAAATGCATCATCAATTGATGGTACGTCATTTGTGTCGTCCTCAATTAGCTTGTTGATGTGCACAAAGTCGTGAACAATTCGGTCCTTACCAGAGTAGGTGTGGAATGCTTTCGTGTTGAATCGCCCCACTCTTTGGTTAAGTCCTGAGTGCTCTGGAGTCTTGTGATCGATAACTTCTTCACAGATTCCCTGTTGTACCCATTTTTCGACCTCAGCAGTGTAAAACTGTTGGACCGTTTCGGGCAAGAGATATTGTGGTTCCCAACTTCAAGATTCTCTTGTCATGCTTTCATTGAAGATGATTGGTATCTCCCCAATGGTGCTGACTTTATCTGCAGTGGCCACGTTATCTTTGATATCCTGCTCAATCGATGGAAACAATTTGTCATAGTCTTTGTGCTTGACAATTCCCTTGGTCTCTAGAATTTGTTCGCTCGTAAGGACATCTTCTAGGTTGGCAGGTTTGCTGTGACTTAGTGTCAATTTGATCTCTTCTTCAATTCCGAGTGGTATGGCAATGCCCCACTTTGCGGTGAAGTCTCTACCCAGCAGAACATGTTCGAAAGGTAGGTGAAGTAGACCAAAAGTGTGTTTCGCAACTTTGTTGAGACATGTCACATTTAGGTTGATGAGTTCCCTATCTTGTGGATCACCTTCTGCAAACGAGACATCTAATGTGTTGTTGCTGATGACGAATGTGTCCGATGGGATCTTATCTAGGGCACCTTGGCTGATCATTGAGTGATCTGCTCCTGTGTCTAGTTGGGCCATGAGATCAATGCCGTTGATGTTGATGCCTACCGTTAGAGTGCTCTGTGGCTTCTCTACGTTAGCTTCTTTATYGGCCAACAGATCATTTGTTTGAACGTTCGCTACGTAGTTGTGGATTTTTCTCACATTACTCGCAGCTCGGATCCATTGAATCCTATTCCTTGCTGTTTTGTCGGATTTGTTGGAGTGATGGCGCTTACTGTCTTTGTCCTTCTTGACCTTTTCCTTATCGTCAAATCTTTTTGGTTTGAAGTTTGGGGGTCTTTTGTCTTTGTTTGCGTCATTGTGCCAACAATCTTTATGGGAATGTCCGTCTTTGTCGCAAATGTTGCAGTGCTCCAAGGATATCTTCTTACGCTCTCTTTGCGGCTGTTCTTCTTCTCTTGGGCGCTTCCTGTCTGTCTTCTCCTTTGGACCTTTTGTTGAACGTGCGACGTATGACTCTACATCGGGATTTTTTGAAACTATTGTAATGGCTCTCATCACTTGTTCAAGTGCGGCGTTAGGATTAGATTCCACTGTTTGTGCGAATGTCGGGTATTTATGCTCTGGTAGGATATCGCCAAAGATTTTGACGCTACGGGCTTCAGAGATACCAAGAGATAGACGCATGGTATTGAAGCGGATGTGAAAGTGGGTAATGGACTCATCCACTTTGGGTGTAGTGTTGTATAGCTTGTTCTCGAAAGTAGCATCGCTAATTCCAGGCTCTAGAGTGGTGAATAGAATTGGGCGGATTACATCGTATGGCTGGTTTTGTAACTCTGCCCTTCTGTTGGTAAGATTGTGGATCTTTACCAACAGAAGGGCAGAGTTATGAAAACTACTGACTAGGACGTTGAAGATGGATTCTTGGGGGATGTTGTACTTTTTGATATGAGATTCAAAGTACAAAAGGTTGTCTATTGTCGAGTGRTTCTTGCTCCATTTGAAGTGCCACTCTTTACGAATACTGTCCGTGTGGCCTTGTGTTGTATTGAACATGGACGTGTTGGGTGCCATAAACGTTGTCTGGATAGGTGGGTTCGATGACACTTTCGGTTGGATGGGTGAAATTGGAATTTCAACATGCTTGATGGGGTTCGGTTGGGTTTCTTTGTGAATCGTCCAGTTTGGGAAATTCTTTGACAATCTAAATTGTATTTTGTGAATTGTCAATGGTGGTACACTTAATTTGAAAATGGCGTATGTTTGTGAGTCCATAGCCATGACTTCTACTGGTGTTAGACCTAGGTTGGTGACTATTTGTAGGTCTTCAGTTTGTCCTATGATAGAGGACCAGCTCTCCAAAGAGTCGTAGTTAGGAGAACGTGAATTCGCGTGGTGTTCATGGTGATGGTGCGAGTCACAATTATCAGGTTTGTGCTCATTGTCGCTGTCATAGATATCGTCTTGATCGAGGACTCTTATCCGGGAAGATCCTGAAAAAGGCTTCTTCACAATGCCATGCCTTTCTTTGTTTCGTTTTTTCTTTTCTTGTAGGTCGCGATGTATCCGTTCTCTAAGAAACGCCAGTCTCTTTTTCATTTCTAGCTTTTCGGTATCATCGGTCTCTCTGGGCATTCTTGGGTCTGGATGTAACTTGCAGTAGGCTTACAGAAAAAATGTTGAGGATAATGAGATGTATAGTATTAGTAACAGGGAGGCTTGTATCAAACTGCTTGTTACTGTTTTATTTGATATATTATTTACATAGTATGTTCCGTATTTATAGTACCGTGGAACTTCGGAACTGCATACTTCAATCTCTCAGATGCTACCTTCCACATTGTAAGTCTTTGGTTACAACAAATGGACATTCTACCTTCCACAAGTTTTTTGTGTTTATACCATTGGCTACCTTGGTACCATTTAGACTTTTTGTTAAACAAAAAAGCGGTTCCTCCATAAGTGCGTTCTGTATCACTATTTCAATTGACTCTTGTGATGCTTGATATATTGAAATACATGTCAAAACTTGATCTCAGTGTCCTTCTTGTGTTCTCTATCCAAGATTTGCTGTAGTTTTGGTTCAATTCCGCCAGTACTAGCACATCAGCTTTTTGCCCCAGTCTCTCAATATCCCCCAGTTTGGACTCCATAATGGTGTCAATGTCCCTGAAGACAATGTTAAAGTCCTCCTGTATCTTGTTGTTGTTGTCAATTACCATTATTGATATTTATTAAGGTTTTTGGCCTTCTTGTGTTGTTGATCTGACCCCGGAGAGACATTTGGACTAGTGCATCCTCTTTTTGGCATTTTTACCTTAGAAGAGCCACTAAAACTGTAGATTCCTCCATACCCATCCAAGTGTTCACCACACATGACGATGAAACCCTTAAAACTTGTGTACCTTTCATATCTATCATATCCGATGTAACTGGCGAGCATCTACAATCATTGGTGTCTTCAATTGAAGATTACTTACTCACAATGAAGGGGTCTTTCATAAAAGAGTGGAACCCTCAATTTATGATTGATGATGGTGCGAGTGAAAAGTTTGCAATGCACAGTCTTCAACTCAACTATTTAATCTGTGTTTTCCATGTGCTTCAGTCAAACCTCCGTTGGTTATCAGCATCTAAAAATAAAGATGTTTACAATGTTCCTACTGAAGAGTACAAGAAAGTCCTAGAAATTATCAAGTACACGGTTTTGGCAAAGAACAAGAGTGAGTACCTTGTGTATTATAACCACATGAAGGAGAAGTATCCAGACTTTGTTCTCGCATACTTCAATGCAGTCTGGCATGACAAACAAAATAGTGTCCCTTTCTACGAGAGGGACATCAATCCATCAAAGGTGTCCTTACGGTATGTTTTATACAAATAATTTGTGTGATGCCCACTTCCAGTAATTATCCAATGTACTTATATGTTATTGTCCATCTCAGTCAAATTATCCAAGTGTTTTCAAAAATAAAAATTTTATTGAATAAATTTTTATTAAAGAATGTCAAGCTCATCCATAATTTTTTTTGAGATCCTCTACTTGCTTGTCTAATTCTCTTAACAATGCTCAGGGGGGTCTAACTTGGGTAGTTGCGGTGAAATGAGCTAAAATAAAAAAATTATTTTTAAAATATTATTACCTGATTACTATATTAGGGTTCATATCAGGAGGAACATATTCAAGGTCTGCTATATCAGAGGTGTCAACCACATCTACTGTGCCTATAATGTCTACTGCATCCATTTCGTCCGTGGAACTGTTATTTGTACAGTATTCAGACAGATGCAATCTAAATTCTTGTTTATACAGAATATACTCATACTATGGAGTTGGATGGCATGATGTTGTGCTGCTTCATGAATTTTTGGAATGATAAGTTTCTAACCCCACGCTGAGCCCTCAGTTTCATTTCTTTAATTTGACTCTTCTTTTTCTGCTTATCCTCCTTCCTAGCCTTTTTCTGTAATCTCTTCTTGTCATTTTCAGCCTTTTTAAGTTCTTTTTGGAGTTCTTTTTTCTTTGATTGTCCTCCCTCTCTGCCTTTAATGCTTCTCATTTAGCTTTCTTCTCATCAGCTTCCTGCTTGCGCCTTGCTTTAGCAATCTCACGTTCTCTCTGTCTTTGAAGTCTCTGTTGCTCCTTGCAGTATTGCTTTGTGCCTGCACTAACATCTGACTTGTACTCTTCTGTCGCTTCTTCAGTGTCTTGGGCTTCATGGTGCTCTCTACTTTGCTAAAACACGTCTCTCTGGTATTGTGCAGCGTTTTCAAGTTCTTTGTGGTTTAGTCCAGTTTCTTCCTCAGACGAGTTGGTGTCATGGGTAATGATGGCGTCTTCTTGTTCGGTGTTCTGGGTAATGATGGGGTTGTCTTGTTTATGACTCAGTACCCTATCCAGAAATTTTATATACAGGCTTTATGCGTCTTGGCAATGGTCCAGTAAATCCCCAATTTATACCATGATCAACAAATATTCTTTTGAGAATGTTAATTACTACGGACATGTTTTGTCAACACTTACTCAAATTGACCCACTGTTAATAAAATGCTTTGATGAGAGCCACTAAGAGTCCAAAAATTTGCGTCGGACAACATGTTGAGTTGTCATTTACTGAGCCTGATGATATTGTCATGTCTTTGTTACTCCTTACTTACAAGGCGATTCCTTTCCCCTCCAACCCAGGTGGACATTACCGATACCTATGATAGAGTCACCTGGTACACTGACGGTTCTGCTACCGCTGATAGAAGTATTGCGGCTTATGCGGTTGTTAATGCATCTGATTTTAAGAAGCATGAATTTGGCCGCATTCCTGGTGTGATCAACAACTATAGAGCTGAGCTCTTTGGTTTTTTCCGTGCTTTGCAACTCTCTCGTGATGACCAACATGTGACTATACTAACAGACTGCTTATCTGGCATTCAAGCTGTAATAATGCAGCAGCGCTTTTTTTTTAAACCTGGTTTTTAAAAATACGTTCTATATCAATATATGCATGAAGAGTTTGCCCTCTTCTTGGGCGTCAGAATGGTTGCCGCATTGGTGGATCTGCGGCATTGTCATGGAGGGGCTCTGGTGCATTGATAGGAGATAATGGTGCATTATTTTCATTATCTTGTTGATTGTCCAAATTGTCATTTAAATTTAAAAGGTGTTGTGCTCTAAAGTGCGGCATTGTTATTATTTCTTTGCAATGCATCCTGATTCAAAGTATTGTCATTGTTCATAAATATTAAAAAAAAGCTTGATTCCCCACTTCTTCATCCACTTCTTCTTCATTAAGGGGCAAAAATTGGTTGTGATTATCAAAATTATAATCATCACCAAATTCCTCTTTATTAATATCACCCCTCATCCTGTCCATAATTAATTGTTCATGGGCAAGGTCTATAATATTGCACTTTTTCCTTTTAGGAGGAGAGCTTTGAAGGGAACTATCTAATATTGAGGGGGTCCGGCAAAGGTGAGGTCCTATTTGATTCAGACCCTGCAATCTTGAATTTTGCCATGGCCAAGCAGAAAAAATCAAATTAAGATGCGGTTTATAGCGAACTTTTCTTTTTGGATGAGAACTCTAAATAAGGATTTTATTTTGAAATATTAATCAATAATAAAATCATCTTCCTGTTCATTGTTAGGATCAATGAAATCTCCATCTCTATTATCAAGCTCTTCTTCTGAGTTGCTGTTGTTACAAATGTAATTATCATTTACTGTCGTAAAAATGCTCTAACACAAGATAAACAAGTATATGATATGTAACCTTGTGTTCTCCGAGTTATTTCACATTTATTCTCATAGTGGGTTGACCCATAAAGGCCAACCCCCCATACCTTTTACAACATTCCACCAGGTAAACCTAGGGACAAGTTGCACACAAGCAGACACATACATAATCAAAAAATTCGACTACTCTTGACATTATCAAAGCTCTTTTACAGAACTCCTTGTTCTAACTCTAATAATGCAAGAATCGATCAGCTTGTAATTAAACTTCTGATTCCCATAGTCATAGCTCAAAACTACTCCTTGTAGAAAAGCTATTCTTCTTTAAGGAATGTAATCCTTATCTTTTGCATCGTCGGTTTCTAGCTCATTGTCTGCAAATTGCAAAACAGCTTCTTGATAGGGTATGCTCAGGAGCTCTTCTCCTTTCTTCTTTCTAGAAGAGTAACTTTCTAGAAGAGTAACCTTTTTCAAAAAGTTTGCTGGTGCTAGAAATTCATTGGCTTTGCTTCTTATTCTATATATCATATTTATATCCCTCGAAATGATAATAAATGGTCCTACAAACTTTACCCTTCGTTTGTCCAATGGTTTTGGATTTCTCCACATTACATGGTCACCAATTGAAAACACTTTCAATTTCTTCTTGTAACTTCCTTTCATGTAATTCTGTTCTTTGATCTTCCAGATGATCGGAACAACTTCATTACTAAAAGTTGACCCAAAAATCTGTCTAAATGGGGTTTTTATTTAGTCTCAAAGACTTGCACATCTGTACTATGTCACTCGAGTGGGCGGAAAGGTTATGTTGCAGTTAGTAGTGGGGAGCATTCAAGGGTGCTAGGGAGGTTCATTCCTCATCTCCGACTCTAGCTCCTCGAGATCGTCTTCATCTTCGTCTTCATCAAATTTGTCCTCCTCATCCTCTGTACATCCTTGTAAATCTCTGGCCCTGGATCTGGCACCATTCGCATATTTTCCAAACTTATAGGTCCTTAATATTAGTAATAGCTGTTTAGCAATATATGATTGAATCTTTTTAAGCTCTTTATCTGCATCCAAGGGTGACTTCACCAATAGGACCAATTTATCCCATTGTGATATACTAATGTCACCTCGTGCCCCTATCCATATTGTATTCTCGTTATCCTCATTAATGGAAGGTTCACGGGTGTCCCAGCAAATGTTCCACTTTAGCCCATCACCAATATCCGCGCCAACTGCTTTCCAATCATCAATTTTCTCGCATTCCCACAATAGATGTTTGAGATCCAGAGTGTGATGCCCACATTGTTCGCATGATGTAAACGATCGATTCCGATTGTTCCTATATGCTATAAGGTCGTTTTGTGCTCTGAATAGTATGTMACCACATTTGTCATCAATGCATCCGGCCCTGTAGTCGTATGATCGTTGGTGTACGTGGTCTCTAATGGTGACGACATCCCACCCATCGGCTTTCCTTATCCACTTATCTCTGAGTTCCTTGTTGACCTTGTTCCTCACAATCTCGCTTATTGATGGCCAGTCAGAGTCTTGTGTTTGGAAAGTCCAAAGATCCATGTTGCAGGTGAATAGAGGAGTCATGTCTGTGGCTTTTCCCCTCTTTCTGGCAGATTTAGCCTTGGCGTCGGCCAGTTCATTTTCTTTAATACCTTTGTGGCTTGGGACATGTATCCATTCAATATTAAGATTTTTTTGTTCGATCTGGGCTTCAATAAACTTGAGAATCAACACGTAATCGTCGTCCTTCCTGTAGCCATTTGTGAGTGCTTTAACTGCATTTAGGTAGTCTGTTTTGATTGTTGTGGTCGAGTTCTCGTCCAAAATGTACACTACATAGGCGATAGTAGCGAGTTCAGCAAAGGCGTTATCATTCCCTTGTGTAAATCTTAGTTTGATCACATCGATAACCTTAAGGTCCTTGGTGACAACAGCCGCTCCTCCAATTTTGTGTTTCTTCTGGTTGCGTTTGAAGGATCCGTCTGTCCAGATGATTGTACCGCTTGGTATGCTTCCACTTGGTACTTTCGCTATTTCACCCACGCCTGCCATGCTAATGATTATGTTGTACTGTCCACAGATTTCAATCAGTTGGGTCCATGCTCCACTTGACCAGGCTTTTCTGGACAATTCTTTGCATGTGGTGACTTCAGAATTGAGGAGGTTTATTGAGGTTCTCAGAAATGTGGTGTGTGACGTGATTTTAGGGTGTGTAAAGCCCCAACCACCTTGGCTGTTGTCGATGAATATGGGCTCGTTACTGAAATTGTATTGCATCATTTCAAAGGACTTTATCTTTTTGGAGATTGTGCCTGCCAGTTTGTCGAGCAGCGACGGGTTGATTGGATGCAGTTGACTGAAGTGCTGAGTCTTGGACACGTTAGAGATGAGATTAGTTGCTTCTTGGTTTTGTGGTACCTGCCTGCAAGATTAATGTTCTTTACTGTTTCTTGTGCTTTGAGCACCACTTCCCTCTCGAGTTTGGATGGTTTACCCTCAGACTCTCTAATACCAATTTCATGGCCTAAATATCTTTGGCGTTTTTCGGCTTTGATTGCAAAGTTCTCAACTTTAACTTTGTGTTTCTTTTTGGTGTTAGGATCGGTGACAATGTAAACTGTTTTGTCCGGTTAATCTGAAGACCAAAGCGTTCGAGAGCTCTTATGAATTGAGTAGTGGCTTCCGTCGCATGTTTGTCATTAGCAGCAATTAAGCCTGTATCATCCGCATAGCATAATTCTACCAGTTCCAGGTCTCCTTCCCCGACTGTGTGGAATTCATATTTATAAAATGTGGTAACTACGCATTCCATGATCATGTCGAATAGCAATGGGGAGAGTAGATCACCTTGGGCAACTCCTTTCTCAATTCTAAAAGGCTCTGTTAGTCCAATATTGGTTTTGACGCAGGATTTTGCTAGATGAAGCGTCTTCATGATGTAGTTAATAAAGTGAGCAGGTAGTTTAAGCCATGTCATGACCTTTTCCATTACATCGTGTTCGACCTCGCCATAAGCGTTTTTAAGATCCAGAAGGACTATAGCCGTCATTTCACCCCGTTGCGCTCTTATTTCTAGAAGTCTCTGTACTATCGCTGACTGAGTGATGCATCTACTTCCTTCAATGAAACCCTGTTGGCTCTCTCTGATGATGTTCTTTCTTTTTATAAAGTCTCTCAATCTGGAGGCAAGGATGGAGTGCAGGATGCGGACAATTATGCGAAGGACGGTGATTGGACTCATATTCTCTATCTTCTTTATTTTATTTAGTTTTGGGATAGCCGAGACAACTCCTTTGTATATATCTGAATCGTCCACCTTGTAGAGGTTGTTGCATAGTTTACAGAAGAGTCCACAGAGGGTAGGGTGCTTCACAATGTTTTTATAGACAGTAGTAGGGATGCCGTCAATGCCCGGTGAAGAGTTCAGCAACTTCTTGATTTTTGTTTGTATCTCCTCAACYGTTATAGGATCTGTTAGTGATGTATCGTTGGACCAGTCTGGTCGGTCTTTAAAATGTTTCGCTAGGTCATTAATACATGTCTCCTGTACAATTGGGAAGTAATTCAGTATTCCTTTTTTAATCTTGACCTTCAATTTTTTACTTGATTTAGTCCTGAAGTAGTCCTCGATCTCCTTAAGTCCCCCATATTCGCTTGCAATCATAGGACCTGTTCTCTCGCGTTTCTTAGCTAGTTTGTATGCACTGTTGCTGCCCATGTCATTAATTTGCTTCTTCCAGCTATTTATGCACAGTTCAATATCTTCTTCAGCTAGTTTAGMTAATTCCTTCTTGAGATCCGCTATTTTGAATAATTCTTCAGCAGTCACCTGAACCCTCCTTGCTCTTTTGTTTCGAATTTTATATTTGGCATAATACAGTCTCCTTGTAAGTTTTTTCCGCTTTAAAGAATTGAATTCGCTAGATTGTGGTATTGGTTGGTTGATCAGATTGCACTCTTCCCCAGTCTTGTTGATACAATCTTCCCAGTAATGAATCGAATCAAGATCACCCTTTCTCAAGTGTTGTATCAATTTATTCGTAAATGTTTCCGATTCGTCATCATTCCATTTCCTCTTCCATCTTCTTTTAGGAGTGTAGCTGGGGTATGTCTTGATCTCAACACATGTGGATATTGGGGCGTGGTCACTGAATGGGCTGAAAGCATGTACTTTATCTAGCTTGTGGTCTTGATTGGCTTCATCAATCAGGAAATAATCAATTCTGGTCGTTGCTCCTGCTGCCTTGTGTCTGAATGTAGGTTCCACTGGTGTGATGTCCTTAAGCCCAAGTTCATCGAATAAATCTCTCCAAATTGCTTTCCTTCTATTGTTGGTGTCGTCGTTATTCTGGATGTTCCAGTCGCCCACTAAGATAGTTTTCCATTTAAGATCATTACCTCTCTCCACTACTTCTCGCAATTGCTCTGCCATCTTGTCAACAGTATTGATGCTGCGTGGCTTGCTATTTGCCGGGGCATACGCGCATACAATTTGCACATGTAATTCCCCATTGGCAATGTGAAGTGTGGCTAGTCTTCCCTCAACCCGCTTCTCATGTCTATACCATTGGCTTCCCTTAAACCATTTGGACTTTTTATTAATCAGGAAGGCTGTACCACCATATGTTCTTGCAACACCTCCTCTTCTGTTAATTCTCGCCACACTTGGTAGGTTTAGGTAGAGGTCAAAGCTGCTGCGCAGGTGGCTCCTGATTTGGTCGATCCATTTTTTGCTATAGTTCTGGTTTATCTCGGCTAGTGCCAAGACGTCGACAGTCTGTCCCAGTCGTTCAACATCACCAAGTTTAGTGTTGGTTAGGGTGTCGATGTTCCAAAATGCCACCTTGAGGTCTGAAGTGTTCACTGAAGGATCATTCATTTTGGCTCTTGATTGAAGCTTTTACACTTCTTTTGTTGTTGCTCTGAACCTGGGGAATTGGATGGTGTTGAGCAATCTCTCTTTGCTGAGTGGGGTTGTTGAGTGCTGGAGTGTGGTGGTGTTTGGTTTTGGTATTGTGGTAGGCTCATGAAGAAATTTAACGGCGAGGAGTTCAGAGAGTTTGTTGATGCTGGTGATCTGCTCACTGTGATTCTGCTGTGCCGCGAACAGGGCCATAATCGATTGATGGTGGTCGTTACTCCTGGTCTGTTGGTCGTTGATGGTTTGCTGTTGGGTAGTCATTGCGTTCTGTAAAAGTTCAATGCATTTCCCATGATGTTCCATCATTCTTCCGGTAGCTTCCATCATTTTTTCAGAAGCATCTTGTCTTTCCTTCATTTTCGCCATCTCTTGTCGCATTTCCTCTATTTGCGCATTCACATCTTTGTTGATCTGTTGTTGCTCCGTGTTGGTTTGTTGTTGCTCATTGTTGGCCTTGGTGAGGGTTTGAACGCATTTCCTGGTGTCGTCATCTACCTCCGCTCCTTTGTCTTTTTTGACATTTGCAATCAGATTTCCTACTGCTTGGACTTTGAGTGCAAATGTTTTATCACTGTAATTGTTGTAATCAGTTAATGAGTTACAATAACATTTTGAAGTTCAATTCAGGAATGCATGTGCATCCAGCAGTTCCCGGTGGAACTCGGCACGGTATAAAAGGAATGAATTGTGAACAAATAAACTAAGCTTATTGATCGTGTAATACTGTGTACTATTATACATAACATAATCACTATACAACTTATACGATTATTCATTACATTTTTTACACGCATCCTACATTGCAATACATTCCATCAAGACCATGAACCAAACCGACATACTAAACACCAGTATCACAAACCAGGAATCAGATTTCGCATCATACTTAAGAAAAAAGAATTCAAAGACCAACGCAAAGTGGGCATCCATTTGCCTTAATGAAAACAACGATCCAGAAGATGCTTGGACTACTGTTATGAGCAAGAAGAGAAAGGTTGGACCTGACGATTCATTGGATATCAAAGAGGGACACATCAAACAGTTCTTCCTCGAGGAACAATTTAGCCAAGATGAGGCATCAAACGCTGCGCAATTCATTGCGAAGAACCTTAGGACGCGACAAGAGTTTTTATCGAAGCAGAAGGATAAAACTCAAAGGAAGGAAAAAGACCAGCAAAATCAGAACAGGCGACTACATAATTATGACAACAAACCAACCATTAGAGTCGGCCACTTCATAGAAGATCTGTATACGTTCGAACTGTACTTAGCCAGTCACAACGTTTTGACAACGGACGTTCTAGTTTTGTTACAGATGTGCTTACCAGGAGACAAGAGCAACATCATAGCCAATAGATTATCGGACCCTGCTATGAAGAAGTTATCGTGGAACGAATCGAAGAAATCAATACTTTTGTCATTAGATACTTCGAAGGATGAAGAACAATATACCCAAGAGCTACGCTTGTTGAAAGCAAACGTCAACGAAACGGTCTACAACTACAACAGACGTTTCTACGCATATGTATCAATCTTGCAGTTGCA